>JARJEB010001999.1:0-29573 GCA_030264535.1 Liometoxenus newtonarum
ATATATATATATATATATATACAGGGAATTCTTCATCATCTATTGACCGTTGCCGACAAGTGCATTGTTCATTGTGTTAAGTTTTAAATTTCTATGTTTACATACTTATTGTTTATTATTCTAATGATTGACCGTACACGAATCGATTACTTTCGCACAACTTGTCAAACAAATCGATCTATCAAAATAAATATTTTTGCGCTTTATTATTCGTTTGTTATTTCTTTTCAAAAACAAAAAGTAAATGTTGGTTTTCAAGTTGTCTTGATATTTCGGCCACATACCTTTGTAACTCGACTCAGAAGATGATTATGGTCGGTTTGGTCGATGATTCCTTTGGTTGGTTATAGAGGTAAACTAACACATATACACTTATATACTAGTTGATCAAACATGGCGCGCATATTATCGAAAGTGTAGATCGTAGCCATGCATTGAACCAAAATATGGTTAACTTAAAGAACACACCACTCGACGAAGAACCAGTTATCGATTTATAAACCGTATATAAACACGTTCACGGTACACTCCGCGCTTTATTTTCTTTTCCAATTCACTTGCACATGCAAAGCTATTATAAAACGTTACGAAATTGCTTTATTAACTTTATTAAATCGGCGACCGTGTTTCAGTCGCTACCAATACAGGCGACTTTAAAAGAAAAACATTCACCACACTATATACCCAGCCATTAAATATATTTAAAAAACACTTTATAATTTGCAAATTTCAATTTAATGAATATTTGAACATTTCCGAGTTGTTACCACTAAGTTAGGACAACATGAACTAAATTTGGAACTTTTGCTCAACATTTCGGCTTGTCTATGTGGGATGGGGTTGTTTTTGTTATATTTTTATTGTTGACATATCTTGAGGCTAGTTTTGCATAATTCTAAGGGTAACCGGTATTTATATGCAAAACCAAAAATACTTCAAGGGCGTGAAATTTTGTTTAGCAAATTTTCCAAAAATCCAATCCATTTCCAAATACTTTTACAATCGCTTGCCGTTGATATTGTTAATGTTTTGCAAACTCTTTCTTGGACATTTATTGCTCCGATTCACTTATTTTTGAATGTGAAAAGCACAAAAGGTTTATTGTCATGGTCCAATTTAAAGTCTGCTTTTGCGGACCTTGAATAATACCTACTCTTTTATTAAATTTCTGCTTCTCTATTTATCCGTATATTTATGCAAAAAGAGTTTAAGGTAGTAGGTACTTAGGACAATATGCAAAATTTTTGCAAAAGGTAAGGATTTTCCTCTGAACTATTCAACTTGCTTGATAATTTTTGACTTTTAATGTTCAAATACCTTGAAACCATCGTCTTTTGGTATATTGGAAGTACCTATGTAGGAAGTATTACATCGAACTTCATGTGATATATGGACGGTCATTTTGCCTTCTGGACAACTTTACGGAAACTCGGGGCCATAAAGCCATTTATACTTTGGTCGGAAAGATAATTGACCGCAAATTTACTTGGGATTTGGGGATTTTCGGCAGTCCTCAGTTCACAACTTCAAACTAATCACTTTCCAAATTTTCCTAAACGCAAAATTTAAAGTATAAAATCAATTAAAAATGTTTTTAACGCAAGAACCAAAATTTTAGCCCTTTTTGCGCTCCCCATCGACAAACTTCATTGTCTATTTATAAATGTATATAAGTATAGAAAAATATTATAAACTTGTCGATTTAGTTAAGTACAAAAAAGTCGTTTTCGTATTCTTTATATACCTAAAAGCACTTTTTGATTTGGTTGGCACCGAGTGCCACGCCACCGAAAGAGTGGTTCGTTGCTAAAACTACGAAAAAATAAAAGAAACAAACATGGCATCAATGTAGGTATATCTATATATATAAGAACATATTCTACAAGAAAGAAGAACACAAACGTGCAACTCAACGTAAAACGTAACGAAGGAACGAAACGAAGAGACGAGACTAGAAAAAGCTTCTTCCTGAACACATTTTAAATTAATATTGCGCCCATTAGTTTAAGTCATGGGAGACTCCCGACTCATTAATAATAGGATTTTATATACCTACCTACTACATATTTAGATATATTTTATATATGTATAGATGTAGGTATATATTTTTGCTTTATTTTCTTCGTTTTTCGCCAAAGAGCACGCACAACTTTTTATGTAAAAAACGCTTCCATCAATTATTGGAAATTTTCGATTTAGTTTGAGAGCATTGATTCATTTCACTTTAAAGTAAATTATGCTTTATAAACTTTCATGATGGTGCCAAGATTTGGTTGTTTCTTACTTGTTTGTCGATGTTAAATCGTTAAATGTAAGTGAATCCAAAGTTGTTATGACTTAATCTAGCTTTTCAGAGAAATGGAAATGAATTTATAATTTCGCTTGCTGCGTGGCTGTGTAAACTTAATATTAATTATCTGGATATAATGGAACACCCAGGTTCATAGACTTAATAAGAGAAAATCAGCAAATGAAGGAAATATTGGATTGGAAATAATAATTTTACAATTTCAAAAAGTGATATTATGAAAAAAGTTAGAAAAACTCATGAAGCAAGTCACAATTTGCGACTGTCAATTTTGTTTCTCTTAATTTCTTTGATTTCTGGTTTGTGGTCATTCATTAAATTTTTCTCTATATAGTTTCATGCACATTATTATTATATAGGTAAGTATCATCGATAAAACTTGCAAAAATCTTTCATCTCTTACAACAGTGAGTGAGAAAATGCAAAGTTTATATTGTAAATCGTTTTTTACGATGTTTATTTTTACTTGTGATTATTGTTGGTGAGTTGTAGAGTTTTGCTCACTTTTTGCCTTTTCATTACTAGTTGCATTATACATTCTATAATTGCAACTCGTTTGAGTTTAATGATTACACTTTGAGTCTTTTATGTACTTATAGTTATTTATTTTTCTAGTTATGTATACGTATTTATAACATAATATGTTCAGTGAACGCAAAAATTGCCGTTTTCCTCTTCCATCTTCACTTCTTTGTTTAACTAGATGTTATTATGCTATTACTATGAAAGAAGTAGCAAAGTGCAACAATGTTTATTTTATTAAATTTTTCTTATTTGTTATAAGATAATTGATGGATAGGTATATCTATAGTCCTGCGCTTTATATGTCTAACCCCTTGGTTCTCAAACTTTTTTGCCCGCGGAACACCTAAAATTTAAAATGATCTATGATCTATCAATGATCTATGCCAAAGGATCCGATTCTCAGTTTAAATTTGATGGCGCATACATCGTTAATTTCAAATTATACATATGCATAGTTCTTTTTTTTTTTTTAAGAAAAACTTGAATCGGTCAAAAAATCGTCCATGAAAAAGGGGAGTTCTCAATTTTTCTCGGAGCACCTTAAGGGAGTTCGAGGAACACCAGTGTTTGAGAAGTACTGCTTCTGCGCGTATATCATACACTCAAAACATTCCCAACGTGCAAAATGCTGCCTGCGCATTGATGATTTATTGATACTTCTATCGTTTTCTTTTATATTTACTCATGATAGGCGCAATCAAACGAATTTCTGCTACTATTGCTCTAGTCCTAGTGCCTAGTGTAGGTACCTATATAATAAAAAATGCGTCGTGCAATATTTTGCGATAAGATTTATTTTTATGTATGTATCATAATAAGAAATGACCAATCCATCAATGTATCAAAACAATCATAAAAGTTGTTCGAACTTAAAGAATGGAATGAGTTGATGTGTTTGTGCGCATTTCGTACCTAACTGTTTAACTTGTTCATGTGTTCAGAGCCGCGCAGGAAACAATGCTTCGAAACGTCATGTTGGCGATTAATCAATGTCAGATAATTTGGGTAAAACTAAAATACATTTTTCACTTGGCTACATTCTACACTCAGCATTCACCGCATAAGTATAGAAATGATCATCATGTGTCGCGTCCCATTTTATTTTATCTTCTAAGTCGATTGATAAATATTCTAATACTTATTTTTTTGAAACAGTCAATGAATGCAAAGTGCTAATTTTAAAGCCCTAAAAATGCAGAAATTGAATCGCTTAAATTGAGAAAATGAGAAAAGCTAATAAACGAAAAATAAAAATTCCTATTTCCCAATGTTTGTGTAACTTGGCTGTGGCATGGTCGTAGATCATGTCTTTTCCTTTTCACCAAGATAAATAAGTTTTCCACTGGCTCGTTGCTCTGAATACAGCCAGCAGCAGTGCAAAATCCGAATTCGAATTTCTCATTTCACATCATATAATATCAACCACGCACATATGTATATGAATATACGACGAATAAAAAGATGAAATACATATATATGTATAGGTCTAATATATGCTTCGATGCTTGTAACTTGTAAAACATATATCTACACGAGTTTTTGAATGTAAAAAATGATGTTTTCGTTAATCATAAATGCATTTAATGGCCTAATAACAACATACAATATAAAATATACATGAATAGGAAAATACAAAAGTGGAAAACCAAACCAAACCAAAAATATATATGTGCGGATCATGAAAATTGAAATAAATGGATGAACCGTCTTCTAATCATAATTATTTCGTTGGTTTCCCGACGTTGGAAAAATGCCCCAACATTTGTACATATTTACTAACAAATTTTAGATTTTTCTTGCTCTCCTTTCGCGTCTTTTCGCAATATTAATTTTTAAATTTCGAATTTTTTTCCATGCGTTTCTGCATGCTGAAACTCTGAAATACGCCATGGCTCACATGTCAAAGCATTCATTTTGTATCTTTTTTTTTGCGTTTTGCATGTATATCAACTTCTTTTATATATATATGGGACACAAAACGAAAGCTCCAAACAGTTGGCAGTTGCCTTGGAATTTTCGTCACAACATCGTTTTGGTAGGTTTTCGTTTTGGGAGAAGAGAGAATAAAATCGACCATGTGTACGTGTGTATAGTGTTAAAATGCATGTGTTTGTTTGTGTCTGTAGATATTCTCTACAAGCACAAACTGAACGCGTATAGCCATATCAGTCTTCCTTCCACGTTGACATTTCGTCATTTGTCAGTGTCGTGGACACCGTTTGGCGGAGCCTGTGTGTCATGTGGGACAAAACAGCGTTCGTTTCCAGGCGCGCGTACTCTATACAAAAGAGACTGTGCCGAGTTTCAGTGGATATTGTATTGGGACGTGGCACAGTCTAAGGTGGCAATGTCGTCGAAACAGGGTGCTCACGAGGGTGTACACGCGGGGCGAAAGGGAGAAGTATCATTAAGGCGCTGTCATGTCAATATGATATCCGAAGGGGTGGCTCGACACTCTCCATGCACTCACACACAATGTTTGGTGGATCTGGTTCGTTGTTATATTATAACAGAAATTGAGGAATACGTATGCGTGAAATGCGTCAGCACTACATGCTCCAAACTCTCTATACAAAGTGGTGCCCGAAACCATTTTACGAGCCAAACAAGGGTACAACTTTTTTGGTTACTCGGAAACACCTTGTGTACTTGGTTCATTTATAGAAAGAAAATGTTATATGAAAGGGATAGCACTGTATATAGCTATAGTGTTGGATCGTTGGTTATGTTCTGTTTTTTTTTTTTTTGGTTTGTTTAATAAGCCCACTGCCACGAATGCGACTGCGGTTTGGGGAATTATGCCGGGAACGAGGTTTGGGTTTTCATATACCTACATGGCGAAGCCTAGTTACACGTTTGGCATTATTCAACGAATTCCGAGAGTACGTGGTGATGAAGAGTCGAAGAGGACGAGCGCACTAACCCAACTTGGACGAGAATTGAATGAGGATAATAATGACGAGAATGGACGCGACTTGAAAATGCTAAAATTAGTTTCATGTTTACTTATTATATTCACGCTCAGAGACTAATATTAAAAACTCAGCCAGTCTGTCAAGGGATAAAATTTATTCTGATGGAAAGACTCACCTTCACCTTCACCTTATCTAGGAAATCTTTGTATGGATTTAATTTAACACTCTATATAGTTAATTACACTGAGGAACCTCACTTTGACACTGTGCCGTAACTACTGATGCGATACAACAAAAAAAATTGCAAACTTGGAGGATGAGCCACCCAGTATAGCCCAATTTTAGAAAGTTCCTTCCAGAACCAAAACGGAAAAGTGGATATATTTTCGTATTCACTGCCAATTTCGGGCTTAAGTAGGTTGCGCAAAAATTTACATAATTTATTGTGCTCTCTGTGGTCTTGCTGCTTAGACATTTTGGGCCTTCTTTGTGAAGCTGACCATAAGAAAGTAGAATTATACGTAATTGAGAGGGTGGTTTCACCTCCTATTGTCACTAACCTTACCACCCATATTTAATTTTGGTCACTTTCTTGAATAGTTGACTTATAATTCCATTTATGGTTTCAGGGCTCCTCTCCTTAATTTTGTGCAATCTTTACATTTTCGGAAGTTATAAAGTACTTGTCCTGCGACTTAAGGAGAATTCGATATGCTCGTCACTATATGACCTTATTTTTTGCATTTGAATAGAAAGCAATAAAATTAGTACAAAATATTCTGCTTTCTTCACTTTTGAATTTCAAAAGGGAAATGGTCATTTTGGGTACAGTGATGGTCCAATTATTATGGAAATTTGCAATTACCGCATGTTTATAGTCTCTTTGAAGTTATTCTAAGTAAAGTTAGAAGAAGCAGAATTTTAATATTAATATGAAAGTCTGTATTTAGAATATTTAAGTTTTGAAAGTGATTAATGTCCTCCTCTGTTCGTTGCTCTTTTGAGTTTTGTAGCAAGATAAGACAGCAGTTGCTATTGTTGATTCTTGAGTCGAGTCTTCTTCTGGCAGGCCAATCGAAGCCATAGAAACCAACACAACATGACAGTAACAGCAAGAGAATCACGAAAACGTTGTCATGTTCTATTGTCGATTGTTAATTTTTGATTCTCAGATACCTTCGCTGCTCTTTAAAATCTTATAAGTAAAATCAAAAACACCAGCTGCCAATCTGCTAGTTTAACAGTTGTATGTATGTAGGTACTTCTTAGCTTAAACCGGTAAACTGTAAAGAATAAAAAGTAAGAAATAAAGTAGATTAAATCTTTCAGTTTTAATAATAATTTTTTAGTAATCTATCATGGCATTTTAAATTTGATTTAATATTTTTGCTTAACGCGCGGATCGCAGGAGTAAAAACAACTTTTTCGTCTAGGTCTGAAATAAAATTAGAAAATTGAACGGTTCATTTATTGAAACAAATCACTTTGGCTGTAAATATTCCAGAAAATGTTTTCACACGTTTCGCTTACTTTTATCTCTAGAAAACCTCTACTTACTGAAATTTAGCGAGCCGTTCAAAGCTTTTAACTTTTTTTCGAACAACGCACCTTTATACCAACACCTTCATGTTCCTAAATTACAATTAATCATTTTGCCATTGGCTTATAAAATAGTAAGTTTCAAAAATAAAAATACAAGTTTAATAAGCTAAAGTTGAAAACAAAACAGTAGCACAACAACCTCTATTCCATTAATATCTCGTTTCATTAATCATTTCATTTATTCTTTCATGAGTTCTTCCAATTTCTGCATTAATTATTATTGTTTTCTATCATTTAACATGTTGTTAATCGTTGTTTGGCAGACTCATGCTACCATTATAACATCACAAAATTCTACATTTTAATGCCATGGGTATATATGGTAGTTTTCGTGTTGGTGTTAAACTGGAGTTGGACTTGGAATTGCAATGGAATTGAAATGATTGATAGTTTTCGTTCTCGATTTCATTAATTTCCATTATGTTTTCGTCGCGTCTCTCCTAGTTTGCCTGACATGAATCGTTTTCAATAGATTTCAATGCAAACTTTACCAACATATAACATGCTTTATAAACCATTATAAAGTTCTGATGGTACCTTCACAAGTTTTTCGTAAAAATTTTGCATGAATCCGTACAAAGTGTAATTATTAATTGCACGGTGGAGATAATGTTAGAGTATTTTGTTTCCCTTTTATAACTTCCAAGTTACATTCTTAACACCAAAAATTAATGAAAGAGATACAGAAATAAAGAGGACACGCAAAACGTAACAACACAAAGAACGTGAACCATCAATCATTGCACAATTGGAGGCGTTGAAGAATATAGATAAAATGATCTGATTCAATTAACTATGTCTTTTGTTACGATTTTGTTTGTGCTGTCTTTATGAAATAGGGGATGAGAATTCACACCTTTTGATAATCGTTAATTAATATTTTGTAATTAATGAATGAATGAAACCCTGGGAATGATTAATTCTCAGTTTTCGATTAACACTTCAAGTTCTCTGATTTCCCGTTTTTGATACTTTACTTTAATGTTAGTCCTTCTTTACGCTCTGGAAAGATTTTTTTCAAACTTTTTCCAAATATGGTCCATAATGAATAATGTAAGAGGACGCAGACGATCATACTTTCATACAAAAGCGAAAGAATAACATGGTTTTTCGAAGCCGCAAAAAGTCCTCCACCACGACTCCAAGGAAAGATGATTGAGAGATCGGACGTTACGGGCGGAATAATAAAAACCATCCTTTCTAACGAAAAATCAGAAAATTCACCGAAAATCACACGTTTCTTTCGATCCCAATCCGACGAATCCCCAAGATCAGAAATCGTTCTATATGTACGTTTCTTTGCCTTTCATACAACTCGCACGTAAGTCTACTTTTTACTTGTTTCGATGTATCTGTCCTGTTTTTTTTTGTGGAAATTTCTTTATTCTTCATCAAGTATTAACCGGTATTTTTAAAAGATTTGAATTTTTTAATATAATATTCATAAAAAAAATCTGAATAAATTTCTTTTATGTTTTTACTGCAGTGTTAAAGTCATTAAAAGTATATTAACGAATTTTTCGTGATTCATGTAGTTTTACAGTCATGTGGTCATGTTTTTAGTCATAACATGATTGTAAATTTGTTGAAGAAACAATTAAAATAAAGAACATACTAAAAAAAAAACATTAGCGATTAACATGTAAATCGAATTTTTAACTCTTTACTTAACAATTGTTTTAAATATTTATAATTTTTCATATTAGTATGTAAATATTTTATTATAGGTAATTTAAAATTCTAGATCTGAAGAAGAACAAAATTTTATGGAAAAAGCATAAACAAGAAAAATATTTTAATTTTGCGTGATTGACATTGGAAATCTTTCGACTTTGCAACAATTTGCATTTGCCGGGAGAAGTATGTTGAGCATTCGAAAAATTTTGTGGCAGCGTCGGAAAACATCATTGAAAACTAATGTTTCGGTATGTGTCTTTCAAGAAAAACAACTATAATGCAAATTTATTGCTCTCGTTAAAATGTTTAAGTTGTATTTGAAAATACATAGAAATTCAATAAAAATTTGAACGGAAAACTTATGTAATAGCAGCGCAATTAATTGGAAATTTATAGTTTTCTTTCAGATTTTTACTGATTTTCACAGCTACATTTTCAAAATTGTTTTGGCACAAATATATTTTTAGCTACTTATATGGAAATAACAATTAACAACATAAAGTGCGCGTTTTCCGTCCGTCGGACGGTCCTTGAGATCTACAAAGTTTTCGCAGAATAAAACTAATTTTATTAATTTATTAAAAACTAATTAAAAGTTTTCCCGCTTTGCTAAAATATTTATAAACTCTAAATAAACAAATATGTTTGTTTATGTAAACACTTTTCACAAGAAAATACTTTTTTCCTTATTCTTTCTCTTAAAATTTAAAAACTAACAAATTTTTTAAATGCTGCCATGAATTTAACAACATTTCTAACAAAAAAAAAATTCTTTGTAAAGTATAGTTAATTCTATATCTTCCGCAACATGTTCACGCAGTGAAGGTAAAGGTAACAATAAATTAGTTCCTCTGCGCACCGCAAAAGTGCAGCGAGTCGCTAGTAAGCAGTGAGATTTCGTATTTCCTTACAAGTTTTGTGCTGTAGGTTTGTTCAAAGGCAGGTCGTCGTCGTCAACATTGCGGTTCATTCCATACCATCATCATCATAGCCTTAAACCATAGGCGTTCTCGTCGCACATGTACGCACACACCCTTCAGCACTTAACTTGTGTGGGTGTGTGTGTGTGTGTATGTGTTTTTAGTCACTAATCATACCAGTTGTAAGTGAACAGCAACGTCCTGGCATCGCCCAATCGCCAGAGCTATACGTAGGTACAGAGGCGGCGATGGGGGCCCTTGACTGATCTAGGGGCCGTGCACCATTGACAGTTTCTTGACAGTTACTAAGCGATTTAGGTGGAGCGCTCCAAAGGATCGGCCCAAATTTCAATGGCCACCCGAACATTTTCGGTGCAGCGGTAAATTCGAATTTCGAATATTTCTCAGTGCGCCAAGGAAATATCTAAAATAAATAATAAATAAACAAATGGAAAACTTAAGTAAAAACAAAACTTAGTTCAGTATTGTAAACAAATATTAATAAAAAGGGAAAATGCATTAAGAGCATTTGTGTAAACATAAACATTATTTTATATTCTTGAATTTTTATGACAATTCGACATTAGTGGGCATTAATGACCCATTATATTCCATTATATGGGATGGGCTATTTGCCTATTTTGAATATGAGATATTACAAATCGATAACAGTCTAATGTTCCTGGAGTAATTCCAACTGCGTGATGATCAAATATTTATAACGTAATTGCCGCCACATTTAAATAATCATCAGCTATCTACTTCTATTCCAGATAATATCAGACCTTAATGATCATATACTTAATGCTTTTGTTGTTTTGTTGTTGTTATTCCCAAATATTGTCATCTAATAGAGTTTGGTCCCAAAAACCACGAATATCAATATCTCATCTCATCAATACTAATTATTATTACAATTCATGACAATGTCAAACCCACTTCCTAGGTATATCATCCAGTTGATGAGGAATATTGAGTTCCTCAATATTCCCCGAGTACATATTCTTATTATGTTTGGCTCACCTCAATTTTGTTCAGATACCTAGGAGTATAAGACTGACCCTCCCCTAAAGTTCGGCTACTGATCGCACTTCTTGAAAATGTTATCTGGATAGTAAATACCTAGTACCTAAATTCCTGATTGCAAGTTACATTAGGATCATCCCATTTTTGCTCAAGTGCACGTCTCCCGCGTCTGTATGTGTATAGAACTAGGAACACACTATTTCTGTATATATCAGGGTTTTATACACGACGGTTAGAGTTATGTTATTGATTTATGTGCTGGCGGCAGCATCATACACCCCCATCCCCGTGGCAAGCAGCAATAGCAAGCACATTTTCCATAAAGCTGTTTGCGGTCGTCCGTGTGTTGGAGAGCTGTAGCAGCTTCGTCGTCGTTTTAGGTTCAATCGCTCCTTCGTGTTCTCCTCTATTCCAAACACTTTCCATCTAGTATTCAATACGTCTTGTTCCACCATCATCTTCCCTTTCTTTCCTTCTTTTACTCGACTCAAGACTCGTGGAGACTTTATGTACCTATAGTTGGAATGTTGCGCTACTGTTTGAGTTTGTGTTGGAAGTGGAGCCGGTTCGCCCTAAAATATATGGCCAAATAAGTGTTTAGCATGAAGATCTTTCCAAGATCACTTTTCACTTTACCGGGAAGCGCATTTTCGGTTTTATCGACTTTTCGACAGCTCTCTTCTCACGTAATAAATTTTGAAATTTCCACCAGCGGCCAATATTTAAATTTATCTTTCTAAAACAATCATTTTCCAAATTTGTGCCAAGCGCCAATAATTGTATTGGAATTCCATCATTTTCTTGACTTTGATCGTTTCTTTCCACTTAATGTTTATTTATTATTTCTGTATATATTCAGAATCACGTACTTACATAGGCAACCACGTGCACCACGTGTTTTGCACGTTTAAACACTCGTGGCGTGCGCCTCGCTTTTATCTCGCCCTCTCTACTCTCTCGTTCTTCGGAATGATTTACTGGGAGATTACTTTAAGAGACCACTTGTTATTGCCCATAACTTCTGATTTCGAAACCGATATACACTCCACAACCTACAACAACAACAACACAACAACAACAAACAACCTATAAAGTAATAAAGCATTGTCTTCATTCAACACTTACAACTGTTGCCATATTTATGATACGGATCCTTGGAATCTGGAATCTTGAAGATTTTATTTCCTCGATCATCTGGGTTGCTCCCTAAAAGCATTCAGGTTACTAAAATATGACATATTTCCAGAGAATTTGCAGACCTAATATAGATTTTGGTATTGTTGATGCACTCCTTTGAGGTAACCCCATGTTGACCAATCCCTAATGCAATATCAAAACCCAAACAATAGTCCTACATGCTCTGGAATTCCTGTTAATGTCCATGTAAAACGCCATACTGGTCCATACAGTATCCATACAACATTGTTTGGATCAACTTTGAAACATACTGTATGTATGGCAACTCGATGGCAAGAGTACCTATATTTTGGTAGTGGTGTAGAGTAGAATAGTTGAGTAATACTAATGCGCTGGAAGCTGGATGCCCGTCGATTTCAGCAATCCGGGTGGGATTCGCACCCTCGTCCTTGCCTAACTAAAGCGTTGCATTGAATACGAAATAGTGGAATGGAATACATAGTGATGTAGCTAGAGCTAGAAGCTAGGAGCACATTTGTGGATTGGAGATTTGGAGGCGAGAACCGAGAAGCAAGGGTCGAGGGTTTTAGTTGACGAGGCTTGTTCTAGCAGGAGTAGAGAGTTTGCAGCGTTGAACGTTTACGTTACGATCCCAAATGCTCAATGCTCATAAAAGCCATAATAGAAACGTCTCAATTCGAATCGTATAAATTTCTCATTTGCCTATACATCAACTATCCCACCCTACTTTATACTATCACCAAGGATGTCTCGAGTAGATGTGTGTACACAAAGCAAAAGAAGTCGCAGGGATTAGCACATTTTTCATGTGCACAATCCACCCACCACATGCAGGATTATTTTGTGTTTTGAAGTTTCCTCTTCTAGTTTGTCCCTTTACCTAAAACAAATTGATTTAGACATATCTTTGTACAAAGACAAATTTTTTAAGTGTAAAACTGAAAAATGAACAAAATAATTTTAAATATTTATATATTTTTATTACTCTTAATTCTTCAAATATATTACAATAATTTGTTTTATCGTTCTTTTATTTATTTTTCCATAGTTTTAGTACGCTCTTGTTGTTCCTGATTCCTGACAATAATTAAATCGTTAGAAATTAGTCATTATACAGATCGAGGTAAATGACTGACGTCCGTGTGATGAATATAGGATTAATAACGACTCTTCGGACAAGAGTCCGAAGAGTCGTTATTAATCCTATATTATACAGAACCTTCCAAATGTTTCATTTTATTATATTTTCTTCAGTATCAAACTTTGCTATTTTCTCAAATTTCTAATTAATTGTACATTTTGTTTGTTGATTTTTTTTGTTGATTTTGCTGATTTTAGGTAATTGGATTTCGTTTGAGTTTGCATTCATTTCTTTACGTATAGGTATGTACGATAAGATCGTTTTTAATAATATATAATATTTATATATGTATATACTAAAAAATATTAATTATTACACCACAGCACAAATAACTATACGCTATTATCCTTTTTGTTTCATTAATTTAATAATTAATATATCCATATATATTATAGGTATAGATACAAATATACAGCATACTAGTGTCTGTTGTTGTTCTGTCACAATCTTAAAGTTTCACATTTCAAAAACATTCCAATCGCAACGTAAATAATGTTGTTATTATGCACTCGTTTTTTTTTTAAATATAAATTTAGAAGATAAAAATACAGAATTATGCAAAATTTTACGTTATCAGGCTGCATCCAAGTACTTTTCTTTTCTATCTCCTTAAAATTAGTTTATAAGTTATTAAATATTTACAAAAATTTACGTATATCAGTTTTGGATTCTTAGTTATTAATTTTTACCTCTTACAAAACAATTTTAAGTTAGGTATAGGGCATATACAGAGAGTTTGCTTACCAGGAATTTTAATGCGCAAGCGCACTAGTTCTCAGCGTAGTAGATACAAACTGTATATGCACACGTAATATGGAATATCTTCTATGGTTCATAAATCATAAATTTCAGTGTAAAGGTAGGTAAAAATTACTAATTTCTTTGGTTATTGATTAACTGAATTGAATTTATAAACGCCAGTTGCTCGATTTTAAATGGATTTATTCATGAACAGGTTTTTTTTTAATATAAAAGATTGTCTAAATAAAACGAAGAATTATGTACTTAATTTTTCCACTAGTCCTTGCGTTTTTTTCAGACCCTCTGTTATATTTTATAGGTATTTACCGTTTTTACTAATTTAGTTTATTCATCAAAGATCATTATAGATATTACTTTAATTATATCATATCATATTATCTTATATGAATTAATTAATAATTATATCTGTAATATTTACAAAATAATAAAAAATGACTTGTGTTTTGTCACGCTGCAAAACGTTTACGTATACAATGCAGGTAGGTATTTACGTATTTTATTTTGTATAGTTAAATATCTCTCTTCATTATTTTATTTATCTAAGTAGTAAATAATTTCTTAGTGTTTTTTTGTAAGTCCAAAAGTTACGTATTTCGTTCAATTTGTAATTCAATAATTTACAAAAATTTAGGAAAAATAAAAAACCGGGATGGATATACAAAGAAAAAAAATATATAAACATTATTACATATTCTAACTTTGGCATAAAAAGTGCTATTTATTGAAAATGTTATCTAAATTTCGTATAGAATTCATATCCTGGCTCAAGTTTTCCATGAAAATTAAAATTGTTTTGCTTGAAAACTTTCTCATATTCTGCGGTGAATATCGTTTTTCTCATATACAATCACCAACATTAATTTAAATTAAATTAAATAATTTCACAATTATGTACAACTTTATGATGATTTTTCGATCTGGATATTCAACCTCAGAAAGTATAACGTAAAATTGTTGTTGTTGTGTTTCTTCATTCATTCGCATGAATTTATAATAAGTATAAATATTTTTACACGCTTCAATAATATCAATTAGTTTCCTTATTCAATGTTTAAAATTTAAAATGTACAGATTCACTATATATTTCTAGCTTATTCCTACGCTTAACTTTTTCTCGTGTGTAGGTAGTAAAGAAAAACCAAAAATTTCAATTTTTCGTTGATTTCCATTGAATGAATTGCGAAAATTAAAAAACCTAGTTTCCGGAGTTGACTGTAGAAAAATCAACGGCAAACAATTTTCCTTAAGTGTAATTTATGACGTGTACTATTAATTAAATAAGAGCAATCATTACGTATTTGGTTTCTTTTGTTTTGTGATTTGGATACTTTTATCCGTACCCAAATATTGTTTGTGTTTTTCTTTAACGAAATTTTTTTGTTTTTGGAAAGTCTATCACTGACCTTGACTCCTCCACTCTTGACTCCATTTTCACCATATTAAGTCCTTAAAATCCTCAGAGCTCTTCGAGTATTTTCTGTTTTCGTGTTTTTGTTAAATTTAAAATGAGTTGTTTATTCCAATTAATTTATTAAAGAATAAGATAATTGCACCTTGCACTGGCCTCTATCGGAATTATCCTTGCGCGCCGCAATATTTAAAACACTTTCGTATATCCATCGATAGATTTATGTTTGTTCCTTTATTATTAAATATATCAATTAGGACGTGTACATTATAAATAAATAAACTAGAATTAATTAAATTTGTTTAGTTAGAATTCATATTTAAACGCATATGTTTTTTTTTTGTAATTAATAAAGTCTCGAGGTCTGTATGGTTTTGACTTGATTTTCCTTCCCATTCCCACATCCTTATAATCCTTCCGTTTCCCTATTTTTGTATATATCTACTAAATCATAGAACAGAGAAAATGCACTTTTATTTCGATTCTTCATTTGCGCACATAATGACTGAGTTTGCATGAAATAAGAAGTATTAAAGTCCTTTTTTTTGCTATAAATAAGTTAAAGTTTTGGTTATAGTTTATTGCGGCGATCCTTGCGGACTGATATCGTCACCGTTGCCTTCCGAGCCGCCTTCACCTTTGGTCTTATTCTCCTTCTTCCATTTCATGCGACGATTCTGAAACCATATTTTAATCTGTCGTTCTGTCAGACACAATGCGTGTGCGATTTCGATGCGTCGCCGTCTTGTCAGGTACCGATTGAAGTGAAATTCTTTCTCTAATTCCAATGTTTGGTATCTTGTGTACGTCTGACGACCTCTTTTCCTTTCTGCAACAAATAAAAAATGAGTCATTTCGCTATTTTCTTGCAACCAAACTATATATATGACTAAAATTAAAGGAACCAGTTTGTTGGACGAGGGCACAGGGGAATTGATAGGTATATTGGGCTAAGACCTTACACACACACACACACACACACACACACACGGAATGATTTATGCATCATTTATAAACTCATTATCTCGATGCAGAGCCGGGAGACCGCCTAGAGCACCAACATTGATTGGCGTCCAAGGACGAAACTTAATGCTGTGGCCCGGAATGTCCGTTGCCTCTTAAACTTTTGTACAAAAAAAAAACCGTCTTATACCAAGCTGGGTATGGGTTTCGGATAGCTAACATAATTATTGGGCTCTACCTTCTAGAATCTTCGATGTTTGCGATTCGATTATAATCAGGCAAAGTTTGGCAAAAAACGGAATTATGAAATTCAAAAATCCATTAGGGAAAGGCTTGAATGTGTAATATCCATATTTCAAACAAATATTTTGAAATATTGAAAAAGTATTGGATTTAGAGTAGTTTAAAATATGGGAATATATATATAGAGCAAAGGGAGCAAAACATGATAGTGGAAAAAATTGTGACGAGGGGGTGTGCAGCTCGGGTCCCGACTTTAGACGTCAACATTGACGAAGATGAATGCCACCGCTCCGTTTCTTTTCGGAACGAACGAAGCCGAACAGCCGATACGATGTGAGAATTGTGAGAGTCGGGGAAGAACACATAGTTTTCGAAAAGAAAGAGAAACGAAAAGATACACAAATACAGATCCAAGTCCAACAAAACCCTCACGAGTCTGACGCTTTCTCCTATTTCTATTACTTTTCTCCAGCTTGAAATGTGCACCGCCTTAAACCGTAAACCCAAAAAAATAAAAATAACAGACTTTAAACTAACACAAAGAATGAAGTAAAAATTATATTAGACCAAAGCCGAAGAGTAAAGTAAGTTTTAGACATGCTTGAATGGTTACCCAAAAATTAGCTAGAATTAGTTTTGCTTTTTTTTTAACATTTCTTTAATGTTATTGAGTAGATTTGATTTGATTTTGCTTTTTTTTGAAATAGTTTTCGTGTATATCCAATTAACGCTAGATTTTGGGTTCAAGATTCCAAATCGCTTTCTGATTTCGGATTTCGTTGATGCGCAAACATATTTTGTATAGATCTATATATTTATAAGTATAAGCAAACGAGCGAGGAGCATTTTGGGCCTTGATGAACGCGCACACAACCCCGAACGAGACGTGTAATTATTTTACTCGTTCGTGTTGTGCCTCCGCATCCTATGCGCTGCGCCAACCGGAGTTTGATTTATACCGACACGGACGCGAGCCTCTGATTAGTTTCGATGCTTCTTTAATTAACTAACGTTACTCACTTTTTCAAACAAGGTACCATTTTTTCCTTATTAACTGATGCGGCAAGTTTCATCAAGGAAGAAGAAACAAAACAGCGTACGGTAAACAATATGAAATCCATCAAAAATCAAGAAGCTTATTTGATGGTTGAACAAGGAAATTAATACAAAAGGAAGGTTGAGACTCCATCAGACACCATCATATACCAATTTAATGTTTTCGAATTTTCGATAGATATATTACTAGATTGTGAGAGTACTGCTAGGTTGTCGTTATATGGTGCTGGTGCTTGTTCGGTAATGCGTTTTGCTGTTTCAAAGTCTAATTATCAAGCCTGGAAATGATTGATGATGGTCTGCGCTCTCTGATTTGGCTACGGATGCCGTCAAGCGGTCGATGTAGGAGTTGCTGAGCGGTTCTAGCCAAGATGAAGAAGACACAGGTCAGAGAAGCAAGAGGAAAAGAGAACAAGCAGTGACTCTGCATTCTATAATATTGTTGTCAGACCCATGTCAAAAATGAAAGAGGAAACGAATTAAGGCGCCTCACAAAGTTCAATGCTGTGCTTGCTGTTCCCAAGAACTACGCAGCAACTAAAACAACTAACAAGGAATGATTATAACAATTTAACGAAATTTATAGAAAATTGGCTTGACAATTAACGCAGTATCCTTTGCCGCCCAACCCATAGAGTTATAATATTCCTAGAGGGAAGTGTGATGCCACTAAATATTGATTATTTTTTTGGTCTAACCTTGAACAATTGAAAAGTAAGAATTTTTAGTGGGAAGTTACTTGTGTACTTGTAACTTGGTACCTGCTCTTTGATTGCGGTGAGAATAGAAACCTATA
This sequence comes from Liometoxenus newtonarum, assembly GCA_030264535.1. Classification (NCBI taxonomy): domain Eukaryota; kingdom Metazoa; phylum Arthropoda; class Insecta; order Coleoptera; family Staphylinidae; genus Liometoxenus; species Liometoxenus newtonarum. Next base: position 18,501 of record JARJEB010001999.1, read on the forward strand.
TAATAATTACCCCATGAAAAGGGTTAAATAATTTACAGCACTATCAAATCTCATCGCGTCACAATTTATCACCGCGCGAATGCTTATTTAATGGGGGCCCTCTCAGAGAGTCGACTCTCATCGGGATTTGCATGATCGTGCGCCGCATTCGCCGCGTACACGGGGCTTTCGAACTAGGCAGGGCAGACAAAGAGAGAATACATGGCGGCGGCAATGTACGAACACCAACGACTATATACAACTACCAAGTAGATGTAGTAAATGCCTCACTAACACTTTTAACTCGAAACATAAATTGCACTCAACAAGTAGCCTATATACGACGCGCGGCGCGCGGTTATATTGTTATTACCCTGCTTATGGTTGCCAACAGATGTAAATTCTATCTTTATTATATTAATCCCTTTATTACCGAACCACAGCCAACTGATAGTAGAAGTTGTCATATAACTTTACGAACAAACCGATATAAACGATGAAAAAGAAAGTAGAACTTGAAATTTTCTTAAGAATATATGATCGAAGGAGAGTCAGAAGGAGCAGGACGAGGAAGATAGCAATAAACTATCTGGGCTACTGTGTGTGTATGATATAATTTATTATTCCATTAAGAGAATTGGGAGCAACTTGAGAGTTGATTAAAAGCATATTTTGCTACAAACAACCCACTTACACAACTCCTCCAAGAAAACTTTACTATGATTAGAGAATGCCAAAAATGTTTCGAAAATTTTGGAAAGAGCTTCTTTTTACTTCGGGTTGAATTGAGAAATCTTTGTGCTGTCAATGTGTTATCTGCTCGTAAATTTTGCACGCACTATTATTCTTTGCAGTCGCTTTATGCAATTGTGAATTTGCATGACTATACGCTGCCGACCCATTGACGTCACATTGTTACCTGAATAATACACACAACTTACCAAATTGACTCCTCATCCATGGATACAAAGGACTGGGTAACGACGCGGACGTATTATTTGGCGCTTGTTGGTTCGGTTGCTGTTGCTGTAGTGGCGGTTGCTGATGCTGCGGCTGCTGATGCATTGTCCCTTGCTGCCCCCCGTACATCATATGCTGCTGTTGCTGGTGGTGTGACTGTTGATGGTGTTGCGGATGTTGTTCCTGCATGTGGTGGCCCATGTGATGATTATTCATACCCTGTGCGGTGTCCAGAGGCGGGCTACCCGTAGGACCCAACACCGCGCCACCCTGCGTAACGGCAGCGGCTTGCAACTTACAACTGGCATATACCACTGGCGTCTGATGACCATTTGGCTGATTCGCAGCCATGTGACCCATATTAGTAGGACTATCAGGCCGGTATGCCTGATTGCCACCCATTTGTTGTTGTTGCGCCTCGTAGTAGCCGGCATTTCGTATGTCCATTCGATCGTAGGGTGGAAATCGTGGATAGGGCATACCTTGTGGTGGTTGGCCGGCGGCCGGTGGACCACCATAATGGTGCGGTGGTATACCTTGTCGGAGGCCTACGGTGGTAGGATCGCCTCCACAGGAATTAGGGTCGTTCTGAACGGCGCTACCTTGGGGTACTTGGACAGCGGCACCGTAGTGTTGATGTTGATGAGGATGTTCGGCGGACACTACCCCGCCGTTTCGCATGTCCGGCATATACGAGTTAGCGAAGTACGAACTCATCTCCATTTTCTTAATAATCACAGTTACACTTTCACCGAAAAAATCAGTCACTAAACTTTACGTGTAGATAAGTAGAATTTTTTTGCTTCGACCAATTTTATTATTATCACAATTTGCACCTAAACTAATGCCATTGGGGGGTGAACATTATATCTTAAGATCATTTTAACACTTCGTGGTTAATAATAATATGAAGAAACCAATCACTTAATTTTAAGCGCTTATCCTTTTAAGTTAATTATTATAAATCCATATGTGGTGGAATGAAGCACATCCGCAAGATCCTCAAGTCTGCAACAATAAACAAAGACTTAGTATGATGACATTATCAAATTTAGGTATTTGCTAATACTTGTAACTACTAAAAACAAGTAAACTGGTCGAGATCTTAAGTTGGACTAAATTTTTCTCATTAGCAGTCAAAATTTTATGAAATGAGTAAAGTGAAAGAAATGAGTGACACATGTCCTTTGCAGGGAGAGGTCCGCTACATGAGCATGTTCCTGTCAGGATTTGATACGCTTCATCAATTTGACTAATATTTCTTTGCACATTGGCATTGCACGTGGTACCTACATAGACGCTTTATATATCTACTCATTTTCAACCAATCAGAGTAAGTTCTTTGTATGTCAGGAAAAAATCCAACACAACAAATAATATTTTAATTTTCATACTGAGTACTTTTCAAATAAAGCAAAACATTTTTGGTGTACATTCCTATGGGTTGAGTTTTTCTACAGATCAGATCATAACATCAAAATATATATTTATAGAGCTCCGTCTGTAGATAACTTTTGCTACGCATTAAATTTAATTAATCATCTTAGCCCTTCTCCCATATGGCTAAATTTGTTGGTTGTGTTTTGTTTGCGTTTTCGCGTGATGCATTTTTTACTTCCCTTTGCATTTGTGAAAGAAGCTTTATTCATCGTCATTATAGTTGGAGCTATTTCAGTTGTTTCAGTTTTCGTCTTTTCTAAATGGAAACAGAAACTAATTGCGTACACCCACCAGTATACATTGAGAGACATGTCGGGATAACGGGGAAAAACTGGATGGTGAAAAGAGAGAGAGAGAGAGAGTGCATTGAGAACCAGGAGTGCGTCTCGTGTGACACACGATTTGTCAAGCTGAAAGGTTCCGCACACATGCAATTCGTTAGGTCGACGCGACCAGCCATCGTGACGCCGCCATCAACCGACGAACCGACAATGTTCAACTCAAACTCATATACAAACGACCAGATCGACGATGCAACTATTGAATAATTCCTCAACTATTTTTTGAAAAAGTAAAAATTTCGCCGAAAATGATGTATGAGGTCCTTTTGTTTTTTGTTACTATTGTTGTGTAGGTATACTTTTTGATTTGCTTGCTTGTTGGTGATGAGGGGATTGTTTGATGCCCGCACACAGTTTTAGTCATTTTAGTCATCCAAGGGTTATAAATTATTCATTGGTATGCGCCGGCTTTCATTTGTTTATGCTACGTTTCGTGAGTTTTGCCTGTGCTCCTATACCGCTGCATTCAATTGGGAATTTACAGAAGGGATGTTTTTCATATTCCCGTGCAACATTCATGTATCGAACCATCCAAAACTTTTATAAACACAAAGGCCCGAGTAAATTTTTATGTACAAATTCAAATTTCGCTTATTCCATGGTTCCTGAAAGTTATACCCATTCGTGTACTGTACGAAAACGTGTATTGCTACGTGCTCGCCTCGTCTAGGGTGTTATATCCAAATTGGATTGGATTGTATACTATCAGAGAGTATCAAACGGTCCGAAAAATTTAATTTTTCTCTTGTCCCTACCCCAACTGCAATTATATTTTTGCGACTGACTATACATTGTTGGTTTTTTTCCTGCTCTGAGTATCAGAATTCTTCAGGTTCAGAGGAAGAGGATAAAATAGTATTTATTCAGTTGAGTTACCGTGAGTGAAAAGGGGTTATCGTTCGAACGCGATGACGATGAGGAGACAACTTGTAATTGGCTAAATGCTTTAATGAGATTTGCATGTAAATAGGGGGTCTCAGCGCGTCATGGGGGTTACTATATATGCATATACACACCAGGTCGACGCAACTTTTAATTTAATCAAAGAACTCAACTCGTCGTCGACGAGTATGGATATAATCTCCTGGGTATTTTCATAATACTTGATTCATGCACTCGTATAGCTCAGGGTTCAGGTTCACACTTTACGCAAACTTGATGTGATGACAACGAATACAAACATTGATAAGTTTCCGGTAAAGATCTGAGGTGTTGTATAGGACTCTGTGATGACGCCTGGGGTGCTTTGAAGACATTAATGTGTAAGGTGTGAATGTGGCGGTTTACGACCCTTTCAAGAACCCTTTAACCGCACGCGGAGCTAATTAATATTCCACCTTCAACAACTGATCCGAAATCCAAAAAAAACTATTGAACAAATATTTTTGTTGGTGTAGTATAGGGAAAAAGACCAAATTCAATTGAAGGTAGGTTCAAGGTGCAAGGACCTTTTTGTATAAAGAAAACCCTAAATCAATACAGCTCTAGAGTTCCTGGAATTGATTTAATAGCAACTCCTGTTTCTCGTTGGGAATTTGTAGCGAACAAGAACAAGTAGCGAACCTATTGGTATCTGTCCAAACTCTGCTTTCATATGTCGATGACTCTTCAGACTCTTCTTCCGTTGATTTCGTCACACTGCAGAGTGGGTAATGTAGAAAACTGACAGGGTAGGGGAAACAAGTCCCAGATAGTATTGTGACTTTCAGATTGAGGCAGTCCCTGCTTATTTATAGCTTGCAACCTGTTTGTGGTTGCTAGTGTGTTCATGACCTTTAACTAACTGTTCACAGATAGAGACAACTCCAACTGTGGAACAGGAATTTATCTCTAACTGTATGAGTTATTAGAAAACTGATTAAAGATATCAATCATTGATATATTGATATAGTTAAAATGGATGGAGTCTGACCCACTCGGGAATCTCTATTACTATAAATTGATTTTAGATGATCGTTTGTGTTTCGTTTTCGGCGGAATCAATGAATAAACAATTTATGCGTACCATCGCTGCTACCACCTAGTCAGAGTGTGGAATCATTGTAATGGAATGTGAATGAATAGATTTCGTCGTAGATGTGAATGTGGAATATGTGAAAATGTCGATGATCGCTAGTGTTCGAATTGTTTGCTGGATAGTTCTGTTCTCTATATAGTTCGAGGTATTTGCTTGTTTTAGGGTGTGCGAATATCGAATCCTATAAGCTGGGGGGTGGGTGTCGGTGTCGATAGCGTGCGTTCGGAATTTTAATCGACCTAAAACAATCTGCCGCCTCCAATAGTCCCCGTCCCTTGAGCTATACACTGGCATTTCTCACCCGTTTACCCATTCAACATCCTCGCGTCGACCCAACACCAAAAACGGAAACGAGATAAATTTCACCAGTACAAACCGACCAAACACGTAGGTACCTATAGCAATTTCATTTCCTCTACTCTGAAAATTTGAAACAAAACACTCTCATACCATTGTCATTGGAATTTCACATTTTCGCTGATTGATTGATTGATTCATTCATTTTCAAACTTTAATTGAAAATAACTCAATCACCATTCCAGTTTCAACACGAAAATTGTTTCTTGGGTTTAGTAAAAATTTACTTCATGCATCGACTCGTCGTCCCCTCTAGTTGTAAAGTGATCAACTATATTAAGTACCCATATTTCAACACGAAACCAACCCAAGGATAAATTTACTTTAAGCATTCATGAAGTTCCTTTTGTGTGCTGAGCCGAGTATATAAATACATTTAAATATCGAAATCGAAGCAGCAGGTCAAGAAATCACACCTATAGATGGCGGCAAGAGGCAATAATGTATATCCCCATAGACCTTAAGCTTCGGACAAAACGAGACAGAGGAACACAAACAAACACATTGATGGATTCCACACACACCATGAACCGGCGTGAAATGGGACGACAGAAATGATTGAGTACGGGGTGGAGTTACCCTTGCCAAGGGGTGAAGTTCGTACATCGTACAATGATGGCCGCTATTAATCAAACATGGCCGACTAACGACGTAATACCAACTTAATAATGATTATTGAAAAAATATAAGTAACAAAAATTTTTTATACTTAGTAGACTCAAATAAATGAATTTATTTGCTTTTACCCTTGTCTGTGATGTGACCACATCTCTCTAGGAAGCTTATGCATATAGGTATGAAGGGGAAGAACCGTCACACGTGTTTTCGCTTATAGTTTCCCAGTTTTGTCTGTTTGGCTTTTAATTCTTTTTTGTGTGTTTTTTGTTTGTATATTATTGGGATCAGCATTGTTTGTTCCATTTCATATCACACACAATGATGAATAATGAGGAAAGGGTTAAAAGTAGGGGTGTTTTTGCAAGGAAAAAACCCTAAAACATTAATATTGCTTCAGTTGCGTGTTTATGTATACCCATTAGTGATTAGTGAATATCGTTTTATATTTTTCGCGATAGAACTGGAGGGGGTATTTCAACTATTGACTTAAGTCAAGTGCGAGCGTGCATCCGACGGCAAGCGCAGACAACTTCATGAAGTAATAAAAAAATAGTTGAAACAGTTTATATCTACAAATAGGTATAGTAATACTAATTATCCGCGACGACCACGTAAAACAACCATTATTAGGTGTGTATGCAGGCACATATAACCCACATTAATACCACTCGCGAATAAAGGAGCTTGACACACGTCAATAATAGGTCATTATTTCTATAGAGATTTACTTTAGCTGCATTCAATAATGATATGAAACACACGTCACCTAGGATTATGTGTTGAATTTTTAAGTTTGTAAGCCAAATTAAATTTTGTCGTCGCAGATAAAGTATAGTATTCAATTCGTGCATATGCACTATTATATGCTCGGACGATTACTCCGCTCGACTAACGTCTCGCTACGTAGACTTCGACCTCACGTATAATAGCCTCATATGCGCTCATTGAATAATATACTATTTTAAATGAGTGGTTATTATCCAATTGTGCCTTTTGAATTGCAAATTCAATTTCATTAGGAATTATCATTTTTATCGAAACACTATGTATGATAGTAAATGTGATGATTTATGCTAAAATAAAAATGAAATGAATATATAAAAGAGTTAACTATATATTTTTAGTTGAATGAAACACAAAACTCATAAATTCTCAACTGAACAGACTGAACACCGAATGTCCTTCTCCGCACACAGTAGACGGGTTGTCATGATGGCCATGTCGTCCATGCCCATGACGTGCAAACTATATTTATATTTTATTTTATATTCCCAAAATTATATCAACGAATACGGAACAATGCGAAATGTAAAAATAAAAATGCGAATACAAACCAGAATAAATTATCAAACTCGACCGCCTATGTGATAAAACAAAATAAAAATTACGTAACATAATGAATAATGAAATTATTTCATGATGAGTATGACTGTGGTTGGTTGGTGAACGAATGAAATGAACGCATCAACAAACATACACAACGACATGATGAAAATAAAATGCTGAAACTAAAGCAGTGTCAGTTTTTCGTAATTATTATTATTTTAATTGCGATATAGTTATAGTTGAGGTCTATCTCGTTACAATTGCTGTGATTTATGAACTGTTAGTGTAAATAATTTTTGCGTTGAGTGAAAAAAAAATGGTTTACAATATTCTACGTTACAGAATTACAGAAATAAATTTCGAACATTTTAAGATAGTTGCAGCATACAAACTTGGAATCTGGTCACAGTTTGTTGAAGATCTATAACGGTAATTTTTTTTGTAAGAAAAAGATTTTTTGCTTTATACTACGTACTGGTGTTTTTTTTTTTTCGATCTTTTCTTTATGTAAGCCTAGCTAGGAAAAATGTGCATGACAAAAAAGAGAAAGTTTTCTCGGTAAAATTTAAAAATCATTGTGGATCTTGCACAATTGTATAGTGAAACTTTTATTTTTGTCATTATGTCCACATTTTTTTTTGGAGTCATTTCAAGAAAAAATGTCGTAAAATACAAAAGCGCATGTCATCTCAACTCTCAACAAAACGTTAAGTGTCAATGATAAGACCTAGCCAGATGCAGATAAAACGATAAAAACAGTTAGTACCCAAATATGTCAGTTCTTATAAAGTCAACGGGAAGCCGCTTTTTTATTTTATAAAAACATTTTTGTTTATCTCAAATCTAGGTATATTATAGAATAGTTTTGGGTTTTACGATTTGAAACATACAGAGCGTTTATTTTATCGTGGAACATGTCTATGTGCCACTGTAAAATAAACGAGTCAATCTTATGGCAGTGCAGTGGACCTGTATTGTTAAAGCCACACCGAGAGACAGGCATAGAGTGGGGATGACAATGTATTGTACTGATGGAAGGTATTGGTCTTGCAGGATATTTTATGGAAAATAAATCGCGAACAGTCCGCAGACTATTATTTCGTGCGTACATTATTTCTTCGGTTGCGTACATGATTGATGAAGAATTTGTGAACAATCAATTCAAATTATGACAAAATAAACGAAATTGTCAACTGACTGTAACGGCATGTTCATATAAATTATTTTGATCGTGCATCGCCACTGCGCACATACCCGTTCACTCACAGTATCGCTAGCAACACAAACCCACATTGCCATGAGATTGACTTGTTTATTTTACCGTGGTACATAGGAACATATGTAGTACATGCTATGTTCCACGATAAAATAATCACACGGTATATGGAATAAAAAAACCACAATATTTTGTTCTTTCCAAAGAAACACAAAGTATATAGTTATTTCTAGATTTCTTGTTAGGGCAAGGGGGCAGTGACCATTTTTGCAATCCTAAATCCGGAAACCAAGAAAAATCCACCATTAAATGCACCCCACCATGACTGCATCCAGCCATTAACTGTTTCACGATTTCTCTTATGGATATAGAATTGTAGGATTCTCTATTCTATTATTTGAAGCAGCAACCCCTATGGTCAAGGGCTGACCTGAGTGAGTCGAGAACCGAGTTCACACTTGGTTCATAAGTATAAGCTTGATTCATTTCTGTCTTTATCTGTTCATAAAGTTTCTTTTCTAGTTTACTAAAGGTAAATCTATTTTTAATGACTCAATCAAAGAAGTTAAAATGTCTAAATTACCAACAAACACCCGGAACTTAATGGGGGAGTCATCAAAGTCAAGAATGAAGATATAACAGACGTCTTCGCCAAGGCTTCATTTTAATAAGATAAATTAAAATTAATTGTACTGCGTTCCGTGAACGCATTCAGTAAGTGCTCCTCCTACAAATGCGCACCAAATTTGAATTGTTTGCTGCTATTGGTAAGCCTGTTGCACGTAGGTTGTATGTCTCGTATTTGTCAAAGAGGTAAATGTCAAGTTGGTTCGTGGTTTTTAAAGTCTCAGGTGTGAAACTAGCCGATGTACTGCGCAATCAAAGTGCCTACTGAATGTGTTCGGCGAACGCATTATATATATTTACTTTTTTTCTATTTCGTGAAACTGCCAATAACCGATGAACAATAATTCCAATACATAATCTGCTTTTCGTTATCATATCGCCAATTCATCTCAGACCTATATTCAATCATAATTTGTTGTACATATTTCTGTGTTTGGTAGTGTAGTCTCATGGTAAATGGGCTTCCGGTGGCGGTGTGATTGTCATTGCGCTGCATGTGCACATTCCACCATCATAATCTATAATCAGTGTTGATTGTGTTGTTTTTGTTGTTATTGCAAACTGTAAACTATCCAGCATATCAAAGTTAGGTACGTTGCGTTTTCGCCATTCGCCGTTTACATTTAATGATAACATTTTGATGATTATTGAGTTATAACGTTTCGGCGGTCGTTTAAGCGCAAGAGATAGGATCGTAAATCATTTCGAGTGGTTATATACCACCACAGTTATACCGGCATGGCACTATGCAAAATTCAAAACCATTCAACGCGAAACTATACCATAATAATCATCATCGAATTATATACATACATATATGAATATCATGGGGATATGTGCCCAATATTAGTGGGGAAGTGACGCCAGGACGCGATCAACTAATAGATAGTTATGTGGAGAGTATGCGGGAGAGGCGAGGGACCCTCACTGGTTTTCGGAGGCAAGCCGTCAAATTAATTGTTGGTTGGGCGAAACCGCGAATGCATTCATTCGCAACACATTGCATCCGTTATTTATGCAAAATATACACAAAATTGCCAAATTATTTATTAGAAATTAAAAATACTTGGATTTTTTTTCACCTACCTAAACAAAATTCTGATCACGCATCAACCACGCAATTTGTTGCAATTATGTCATCGCACGAACAAGGTTGTTGCATGTTTTTTCTGCGTTTTATGTTTTAAAATGTTATTTGTATATAAATGAAATCAGGCTACATGCATAAATCATAAAAATGCCTATTTTAATTAAATTAGGAATTCAATCGTAATAATTTATTGATATTTCTTTCCAATAAAATAAAGTGCCAGTCAGTAAATAAAAGTAAAAAAAATCGAAACCTATAAGTAACAAAAGTCTACTTATATAAACTTATAGTATAGATTGTAACTTAAACCCTACTTGATACTTCGGCACAAAAAAGAATAATGAAGTTCGAAATGATGGGATCGGGACGTTCAGCGCTGCACCGGTTGTTTCTTTTTTTTTTTCTTTGAATGCGACCACTGACATATAAATTAAAATTCAAAGGAAACTGTGAGTTTTGATATCGTAATTGATTTGAATAAACGCATTTTCAAACCCGTTTAAGTATATTTTTTATTGCAGACTGTACTACAAAATAAATATAATTAATTCATCTAGTTCAACAATGTTACTAACAACAGTAAATAGTTTATCTTATAACTGCGTGGAAATAAATTAGATAAATGAATAATAAATAAAGCAACAAATTTATTCAAATAAGCAGCACAAGAGAAGTTTGGTTTTCTTTAACGTTCAAAGAAAATGAATATCAATTAACTTAATATTAACTTAATATTAATGAGCGCGCAATAAATGATTAATGACTTCATTAATTGATAATATACTGTTAATTTTTCGGTATTCGTTGAAAAATCATAATTTGTAATTTTATAATGTTATATAAATTAAGATAACAAAAAACTGTACTTGTAAAAATAATAACTTCATGACTTTGTAATTTTTTGTTTACGAAACATACCGTGTGATTATTTTATCGTGGAACATAGCATGTACTACATATGTTCCTATGTACCACGGTAAAATAAACGAGTCAATCTCATGGCAATGTAGGTTTGTCTTGCTAGCGATACTGTGAGTGAGTGGGGATGTGGGCAGTGGCGATGCACGATCAAAATAATTTATATGAACATGAACAGTCAGTT
>JARJEB010002008.1:0-15581 GCA_030264535.1 Liometoxenus newtonarum
AAAAAAACCATTTTGCAATTGCTCCCAAATGAGCGGTAAATTTGAATGTTAACCCTGATTGTTGGGCGCAAAAGTATAGTAGGTACCAAATGTATGAGATACATGTTAAATAAATGTCTTAACTTTTGTTTTGTTTTTTTTAAATTCGTATTATTATTTTTCTTATTCTGGCCCCGGCCCCCCTGAGAAAATCATAAAGTCGGCGCCTATGCATACTTGTCTCCATATTGTAACACTAACATCAAATACAGGAAAATATTATAATAATGCAAATAGACCTGAATAAAAAAAAATTCAAAATAACGTTCAAGTTGCTTATAGATGCTATTATTGAGTACTTATCTTGGAAATCGTCTTAAAAAAGCCGCGACAGCAACTGAAGAATGTTCAAATCATTTCAAATATATTCTTCTGACACTGAAAGTCAAGTCCCCTTCTTCAATATTCTTCTTTTTCAACGATGCCGGTTTAAGATACAGAGCTTAGTCTCGTCGCCTTAGCATTATATTTTATGAGGTTCATCTTTGCCACCTTCTAATCATGTTAAACTGTTAAAGTAGTTATAGTTATTTATATAGCTCTAAAGACCTAACAGTTACGGGAAGAAATTCTATTAGAATTAGGGCAATTTAATTAGGGCGAATTTAAAAATTAATTAAGTAAGATTAATTTAGAGACTTAAAAACTTATTTCACACACAATTTTCAGAAAAATCATTAAAAAAGAGAAACTCGTAATGAAAATGGGTTTGAATCACAAAGAATGAGTAAAAACGAATTCGAAACATGATTATGATTAATATCAAGATATTTTACAAGTAAAATCCATGTGTATGTTTGCCTACAACTGCGGCCCCTGTATATTATCTCGAATGTTTTGAAATATTTGATTTAAATAAAACTTGTTAAAAACAATTTCAAGAAGGTAACTTTTGGTGTTTCGCACTGTTTGCAAAGAAAGTAAAGAAGTAAAATCGGAGGACGAAGTCTTTTTGTGTAGAATCTTAACTGAAGGTGTAAAAGTTGACACGACATTCAAAATTATCGTATATTATTCTAGCTAGATATTCTATATTCTTCTCAACCCCGATGCTGATGGGGTGCCACGGTACACCATAACAACAACAAAGTACTGAACAGGACAGCATCATAAAAATCCGGAGTTGCATTGTGTGCATCATGTGCATCTTCCGTGCTTCTTGAAGGAATATGATATTGAAATCGTAGGCCGCGTACGCGTAACGAATATCGTATAATAAAATCCCACCAACGTAATTTAACTAAATCGTGACATATGCGCTGGCCGGCGCTTACATGACCATTACATAATTACCAACAGTAAGACACGTCTTTTTCAAATTACAAAACGAATAAATATTTTAAGTTTTTGTTGTTTTTTCTTCTTTCTGGTATCATGTCTTTCATTACAAGATTATATAGTTATTCCGTATTTCGAATGCTTGGATGCTGAATGGTCTTTTCAAGCATCATAGGAGGATCAGGCACATTTAGTGTTCACCTCTCAGCGAGCAAGTGGACACATTTAGTAGAAGAGCAAAGCGTTTACAATTACATTAACATAAGTGAAAATCGAATCAACGTCTAACTGTTAAACAAACATACTCGTAGTTAGTAGTTGAATGCATCTAAGGAACGTATATTTACGCTGCCTGTATACAGTGCATTTTTTTACGATTTGCCATAAGGATTTACATAAATGGTAATCGTGTTAATGCACACTCATGGGTGTCCTGTCGCAAAAATTCTAATTTGTAATTCATTATGATAGTTTTTAATATTAAGTCCTAATGATTAAAAAATTTACCTAAAGAAAATTTAAAACTTTGATTGTTTAATGTTTTAAAATCAACTAGACAGTTTGGCTGCCTAACATAAATAAATTATTTTTCGAGTTTCTTAGTTGTGGTTAAGTAATAGTCAGGAGAGCCATTAACACGACCTGATGTTTTTACCATGTAAATTCTTATATAGGAAATCGTTAAAAAATGCACTGTATGCATCTAAAGTCAAATGTGTAGCGAAGATACTCGTATACAGACATGAAATAAGAAAACCAACAGCAACAACGTGAAGATATTTGTTTTTTGTTTTTCAGATTTTAAAGCGTCCGTTTCCAGAAGTGATAGTGTCATAGCCGAAAACAACGGCGATGTCAAAGTCCGATAGCGATGGAAGTTAATAAATAACTCAATATTATTGACCGCCTGTGTGGCCTAGATCAACAGTTTTTCCAAACAACTTTGGATAGTTCTTGATTCTTGCTTCATTACTTTTTACATTCTGAGAGAACTGATTTTCACATTTAGAATGAATTTAGTTGATTGGGTGATTGACAACGCTCTAATTGAGTAATAAATGAATTTACTTAAAATTCAGTTAACTATTATTGGTTCCATCGTGTCTTATATGACAATGGGCCATTGATGATATAAATTCGAAGAATTAGAAAGCAAAAGTCCAAAATCAAATGAAATCATACAAACGGAAATGTTATTTAATCCCGCATTGAGTGAAACATAAATCTTTATTGGTTGCAAAAGTGTTTAAGCACAGTGCGATTAGAATAACTTTTAATACAAATACATGAAACGACCTATTTTTAAATAACCCAGTAAATACTTTGTTAAAAATAAATTTAACTTCGTAACGAGAGTCGTGAATCACACTGATGCGAGAAAAGGGAAAGCCAAACCTGGATGGCTACATAAGTTTAAAAGGATTAAAGGACTTTAACTCATTCAATTAGTTTTGTTTAGAGGGACTATGACTATATCAATATTGAATAAACTACTAAATGTCAAAATAAAGTCAGTGCGCTCAGATGAAAAATAGACTATAGATAATTCAATGCATTGCAATGTTTGTCTCGAACATCGCACTTATCCGAGCTCTGTCTAATTACATCGTAGAAATGAGTGGTTTCTTTATGTTGGACGAAAAAAATTGGAGCAATGCGGGATCTAGTCTTATTTGATGATCCGCGCATACTCTCAATTCACACGCACAAACACAAACAAATCAATAAACCTTCACGACACGGTGTTGACTTATAAACATAATTTCTCGATTAGATAATAGCTGACAGCACGTGACACTTCGCTTATGATATCACACATAACTCGCACTCATGATTTTTTGATTTTTGTGTCATGATTCAAAAAGAAACTTACGGTTTTTGGTTGTGCGGCTTGAATTCCTTGTCGTTTTTGACACTCGTAGAACGTAAATAGGGCAAGGGTGCCGCCAATAGCACAAACGACTTGTACTGCAGGAAAATCATGATTACCTTTAACATTCGGTATTTTTGTACGATTACTAAGTAAACGTAAATTTGTCGTCGGTGTTTTTGTTAATATTTGGACACCACGAAGCAGCCGATTGAAAGTAGCCATTTCTATTTATTTAGTGCGCTGAGCGCTCGTTCTCGAAACGAAACTCGAATTCCTGCTAACGCTAACGCGAAATTTGTGAATCGATAGCAGTAACATTCAGATGGCAGCATGAATAACCGTGGCGTATAGCAATTTTGCAACAGGACCGTATTCAGTCATCTAATAAGTCAAAAGATGTCAGTCATAATGTGAAATTAAATGTACGCGCATTATCAATTTCAATCCGAATCTTTATGTATATTTGTACGAGAAGCAATTGAAAATTATGTCTTATAATATAATCATTAGAATTCTTAATATAAATTTGATAGTGTGATGCTGCAATTTTATTTCGCGAGTACCTAAATAAATGACCAGACATCAAACTTATTTGGTTTTATAGACAATCAATAACTGCATTGAAAGTTTTATTTGTTTTGCGGTATTTAATTATGCAGTGATTCAATCTTATAAAAAAATTTCAAATTTTGCGGTCATTGATGTTCCTTAGGTATATGTATAAAATCCACCTCCCTACAAATGATAAATAATTACTTAATAATAATAAATATTAATATATTAACCATTTGAGTCGAGGAAATACCAATAAAAATTTCAAATAAGAGGCCTTTTGGTTATGCAGATATTGGAGGTGCAAGCAGAAAAATTGTTTTTCTACACCTATTTAGTTATATGGTCATTATTAGCATTTTTCAGTTATTAATGGTACCTATAACTCACTACCGTGAGTTATGGATTTTCAGAAATCACTGCAATTAAATAACATTGATCGCGTATTAAAGTTCAATAAGATTTAACGAATATGAAGTGACCGCTCCAACTTATCTATATGATCTAAGATCTCGAAGGAACCTCAGAAATTCTGTAAATTTCATAACATAGATCGCGTATTTTCGAAGATCATTTAAAGTTCAACAAGATTTAACAAATTTGAAGTGATCGATCCAACTTATCTATATATGACCTAAATCTCGAAAGAATCCGAAGAATTCTGACCATAGCTCGATGTGAACCGCCCGGCATATTGTTTCACATGTCAGTTAGTGCTCTCTCGTTGCTTCATCGAGAAATCACAATTTGCATTTTGTGTTAAAAATAAGTACAACATCATCTTCGTGAACAATGGCTTTCATAATCGCTCATATAATAATATACTATTTATTTAGCAAATATATTCTCTCTTGGAAAGAGAATTTTCAAATCTCTTTTGTTTCACTTTCTAATAAATGGAATTTTCCATAGAGTATTATTTTAGTTTGTAACTACAAGTAGCGACTATGAGTATTTTAATTTTCCCCTTTTGTTGTTACCTCGAGTAATACAGCATTCCCCAGTTTGGTATACAATCGCTTGTTGTGCTTGAAAAATGATGAGCGTGCTGTTCCGTTTAGTTAAAGAAAGTAAGCACAAAAAACGCGCACGAAGCAACAAACCGTGTGCAGTTTGCGAGGTGGGGGTGCAGAGAGCCCGTTTAATTTAAAAGTCGGGCGAAAATCCCACCGGATTCAATGAGAGAAAGATATTAATCATTAAGTTATTTGGCAAACTAAATTTCTCTGGAGTGTTTTATGATTTATTTATAAATTTTTTGCATTTCTTTTAGTTTTATTAGTAAGTCTAGATATAGAAAGAGTTTTGCATTGCTTCCTCTATAATCTGTATTTACGATGAAGGAAGAGTGAGAAAACCATTGGCTCGTTGTTTCATTCGGTCTCATTGTGTGGAAAATCTGAAGTTGCAGCGTTCGCAATTAAAACCGGCTAATTATACTCGGCCGCGAAGGAACGACGAGACCAGCAAAACGAAAGGTTTCGACGTTATAGGTCGCTTGCCAGGTTGGTTTGGTTGGCGGCGAGCCTTTCCTCAAACACTAATTCTGCAGATTCTGCAGCATAGAGAATCCAAGCGGAATTATTTATTTGAATTAAATGAACTTCCTTTCCCCGGTAATTAATGTGCCATTGATTTTATTCATTTTCCGTTTATACAATGAATTTATTACCATTATCCGTTTCGATTTAAGCTTAACGTACTACCTGCTTGAGATAAATTGTGCGTGTGTACGTTAAATGTTCCAGTTAGAAGACGAAAATCACGACAAAATCCGATAATTACCCCAAAAAAGCCGCATCGGGACTCATTTCCTCGTCTATGTTTGCTTCTTTGGAAGTTCGTTTAAATGCGACTCGAAGCTTGTTTTTACTCACAATCGGCGACGCGAATTGGAAAACGACGTGGTGCAAGTGGGGGCTGGTTGAAGGTAAGTAAGTAGTTGGGTAAACTACTATGTGTCCTAGACTGGACCCTCTTATCTCACGATCGAAGATCATCTATTCCACCTCGACTGGTGAGGATGCTAAGGGAAAAGAGAAAACAGCAAAAACGTAAAAAGCTTCGTTCTTGCCAACCAGCTTCCATGTTCACGTCAACGTCCTCGTTACTTCTTGCGTTTTGGGCCATGCTTTTTTTTCTTCTACTTTTGCGGCATCCGTTTTTTCCCATCTTCTGCTCCACAGTATTTTCGCCAACGACACGGTGGACTCGTTTCTCTCGATTTCGATGCGAATTCATTCGTTCGTTTCGTTGCCATCACCGTTAGTTGCATTTTGGTTGTAGTTGTGTCAGTGCTGGTTGGATTCGGTAGATTTCCCGCAGGATTCATGATGGGATTACACAAATAAGCGCCACTAAAAGAGCGCTGACGAAATACTTTTTCATCATCGGCCAATATTTACTTGGAAATTGACTGCGTCGGTCGGAATAATATGGTCGAAGTGGAGACTGGCCGTCCCTTTAATGAACGTTCAAATGAATATATGTATAACAAAAAAAAGCCTTCGAATACTGATGATTTAGAAACGTAGACAAATCGAACGAGGAACGAAATTAAACGTTCAACAGGAGCAATGCGAAAACAAACTCGCCGTTAAGTTAATTATTAAATACCAAACGAAACGGTCTACGGGGAGGCAGGAAAAATGCGTGTCAACACCGATTTTTAAACACCTACAGTCGAATGTTAAAAATGTGAAAAACACGAGAAATGAGAAAACGTACAAAAGTATAATAGGCACTTGGGATTTGGCAACAATGTCTCCATACGCTCGTTCGAAACACGTTTCAATTCTCATTTGGTTCAATGTTTTTCAGCAAATCATGCACTCTCATAATTGCGCAAATTAAAGCTTCCTCACCTAAATGGATATTATGCATATCAATTGCAGTAGATTATTCGGAAACAAACTCTATATATTCGTATATTTATCGATAAATCTTTCATAATTTCATTTCGATTTTGTTATTAGTATGTTAAGTTAGAATATGAAAATTTGGCGTATTCTTTATTTTTTTTATGCATCACGAATGGTAATTTCATTTAAATGGAATTATGGACACAAAATTCAACGCTAGGGTGATGCCTGAAAAAGAACGTTCCAGAAAATACTATACGAAATGCCATCGTCTTTATGCTGGTGAATTTCAAATGAAATTGTGCAAAATAAAGAATGTGATATATAAATAAATTCAATGCGAGCGTAGTGTTGAAAATGCTGGGCAACTGTGTGAGACCATCGCCCTTAAGACGAAGAAGACGCGTAAAAGTAGCTACAGTTCGAACATACATGCGGCGGTGGGTGGCGCGCCGTTGGCATCGGGCGAGGAAAACGGTCGGGTATTCAGCGAGTAAATTTATTACGTTAGGTGGTGACAAGGGCTCAGGGTAGGAAGACGTATCGCGATAAGAAGAATACAATGGGCATCCAACGCGGTATGTGGGGGACTAACACCCCCTCGAACAGTAGGGATTATTAGGTGATGCAGGACGTACTGATAGATATCACTCATTCAATATGGAAGAAGCTCGAGAAAATCTAATATAAGCGAAGGACGACTGGACTCTCTCCTTCTATGGGCAAAACGAAAACTATATCACACTACTTCCAATAAACGAGACGCACCCAAGGAAAAAAATGAGATAAATGCGTCTAGGGTTTACTGCCACACTAAATTCACTCTTCGCTCTTCCTTAGTTTAGTTACTCACGTTTTTTCCAACATAATGTAATGTTACCAGAAGAAATATATTCTTGTGCATGCTTGTTTATGCATCGACAAAACCATTTCTCGAATTCTCATACTCGAGTAGTATACCTTTAACCTCATCGGCAAACACCGAAGAAAACCGTTTCGCGGTGGTAGCTTATAACTACGTCGAAACTAAAACTAAAACCAACGTTTGACGTTTCATCTGTTTCAACTATGTACCACAACCGCACGAACTAAAAGTTTTCTTCATCCGCAAGTTTCCTTCCGTCTTTAGATTCGTACGGCAAACACCTTTTTTGATAATTGCCATGATTTATGTTTAATTAATTTTAAAACGGGGTGTAAATTTGTTCTGATAATTCGGTTTCGTAGATAAAGCAGAACTTTTGGTTTGTGTAGCCTGAGCTATCCGAGAGTATGCCAACGAAGAAATATTCTCGGCATGGGCTTATAAATTTCACGTGCTATCGTCTCCGGCCCGTTGTGCGATTTATTTACTTTTTGTTGTTAGTTCACGATATTTAAACTTAGATTCTTTCGTAAAACGTAAAAGTAATGGGTAAAGGAATATTAGCCTACCAGCATGTCAAATTTTAAATTTCTAGATTCTTTATATCAAATTTTTAGAATTTTGTTCTGCACCAAAAGTGTAAATTATTATCATGAATGGTCTGGAACAGGCAATAAAAAGAAAACGCAGAAATTCAGTTTATAATCTCGTCTTCCTGTCTTTTAAAAAAGTTTAAACCAAGTACGATTGTTCTCTCCATTTCGCCGTGTCTCCAAATACAAATCTACTCCTTATTTAACTAACAAGTAAACGAGTAAACCACAAACGAAGAACAGAACAAGCAGGTTCCGTTTCCGTACTGAAGATTCACTCTCATAGGAAATCTATGTGTCATTCCAGCATTGTCTAGATATTTCCGTGCGACGTCTTAAGATAATGCATTACGCGAAGAACGACCAAGACGACACAGCGCAACCAACGAGAACGAAGCAAGTCTTAGTCGACGCTATAGTATGTAGGATATGTAGTCCTTTTGAAACGTTCGGAATATTAAAACGAGAAGCAGAAGCGGAAGCATTTAAGGAAACTTTTTAACCGGAGAGAAGACTTAAAGAGTCCTTCCTCTCGTCTCTATTCTCTGCGGCATAATATATGCGATCACAAACGAAAAATTCTCATCTTTAGGTATATCTACGTATACCTATTTGAAAAAACAAGTTAGGGTTGTAAAATTCACTAGTGACTTGGCGATTAGATTATAGTCGCATAAACTCATAAAAATAACGGGTAAATGTAAAACTTCTAAAGTTACAAACATCATTTTGCATTTGTCGTCATAATGTCATAATGCAAGAACTATGAAGACATTTAAAGTGAATTTTGCAGGTTTTGGGAATAATATCAAGTTCTTCCTCTTTTCTTCTTCTTCTTTCTTGTATGAAATAATTCTTACAGTTGGGCCTTTTCAGTAGAACGCCTTCGGTAAACGTTCAAATGGTAAACTCGACGAATATTGTGTGGTTCGTTGGGCGTGAGACATCTCAATGTATGAGTGCGTGTATATGTAATTGAATATCGACAAGAAGAAATATGTTGCGAAAATGCACGTGTGACCACAATGTCGATTTTCATCGGAAAGCACGGCGTCTCCTATGATGCATGTGAAAAGCACCATCTTTCAAAATGTTAGCGCTTTTCAAAAGAATCGTACAGATGGAAATGTCATCAAGAAAATTTGTCTTTCCAACACATTACGTTCAGTTTTCTTACTTTTCTTTGCAGTTATAAATTTTTAGGCTATATATGTACGTGAAGGTGAAATGTTATGAAAATTTTTTTAAAAAGGATTATGAAAATTATAAATTAAATTAATTTGACAATTATTTTAGATCATTATACAATGTCGATACTGGACAACGGGATATTCATCTACATCTACAAGAATCTTCTACTGAAGAGAATTAAAACGTTCCACCGAAAAAATTAAATGTATCATCAAGCTTCATTTAGGTACCAATTTTTACAGCATCACTTCATCTTCCCTATTGGATCGTAATTATTTTCACTTTATTTTAAGCTAGCAGCTGCAATTTCATCTATGAATTGTTTTTTGTTTAACTAACTCGTGGTTTGGTTGTCAATTACCGGTTGAACAACTGAAAATGGACAAAAAATTACTTCCGCACAAAAAATTGTAAAGGAATACCTACAGATGAAGCGAATAGAAATAAGAAAAGAGAATTAAAGCTTAAATCGTGTCAAAATTAGGAAATAATGGGAAAAATATGTTCGGCATGTTCACAAAATAATATTAAATTACTGACGGTGTGCTGAAATGATTAAAATTCATGCGCCACCGCATCGTTTATTATGTGGAAAGGAAGCAAACCTGTAAACCACGAAACATAATACCCGTTGTGGGGACGGAGATAATTGGGATTGACTAACCGACCTCTAAGGTTATACCATATATCTTCAGCAAACCGGCCGAGTATCGATCCGATAATTCATACATGATGTATGTTGATGTCCGTGCTATTATTGCCTTTAGGACAACAACAAAACAACGTCAGGTAACTACCGTAACGTCCAATATATCCTCGTATGTACGGTTCCTTTGTTGATAAATGCTACTTTTTCAATATTGCATCAAACATCCACCGTCAACCTTTAATCTACTCCCCAGCAACCATATTTATCATCAAAGGAAAAAAAAACAAAGAAATAATGAAACCAGACAAAACAGGACGAAGAAAATTAAGTTGTTAGGGTACAAAATTGCATTCAGAAACTAAGAGCGGTATTTAATTTGACTTCATTGGTAGTAGTATAGTACTTAAAGATACAAAACCATAGATTATACCGTGCGTTTATTTTACAGTTGAACATAGCATGTCCTATGTTCGCTGCTAAAATAAACGAGTCAATCTCATGGCAGTGAGGTTTTCTATTCGTAAAGACCCACAGACGGACGGGGAGAGGGTGGGAATGTGGGACGGATGACAATACACCACGAAGACAAGTCAGTGCGCATCACTTAGAGAGCTATTTTGATGATTTTTGTAAACGGTGTTCGTGTGGAATAGAGATTCGAGTTATGTGAGTTATTTGAAAGACCTAACCCTTGAGAAAGAAGTCACAGGGAACAAAATTAACAACTGATAGTAACGACATGATCATAATTATTTGATTGTGAATCACCACGGCATTGACGCATTTATTTTATGTTCGATGGTAAAATAAAATAAATATCTAACTTAAATAATTCGGCACGGCACCTCACACAACTTTCCAACTCGGAAATCAGTAAATTATTTTACTACAAGTACCAAACACTCACTTGACACAACTTAGCAAAGAATTACATGTAACGGGGACAACGGAGTCCAAGTATACTCTCGGAATGTTGTGCGGTGCAAGCTGTACCGATTTATTCAGGAACATCGGAAATGTTGGATTAATTTTTATTGCGAAAAATTGGTAATATTTAATTTCGGGTTGTAATAATATTAGAATAAAATTACTTAACTGATACTGACACAAATTTAATTTTGTTTTTAGGTGGATTGTTTTGAACTCCGTTGAATGGATGGCGCTGTCAGTTGGAATGAGAGGAGCGGATCTATGGGATACAATTCTTTGGATTAGACAACGAATTGAGACAGATTACAAAAAATTGCAGAAGAAGCAAAAGTTTTATTTCGTTCTTTTACTTCGTTTTTTTTACTTTCAGTCATTTATTGTTTTGATATTAAATGTTACTACGGCCACTTTTGCCATAGGTTAGTTAGCTAGAAAATTGACAGTTCCTCACATCACAACCGACCCAAATTGTAGCCACTATCATGCAAAAGTACAAAGTCATGCGGAAATGTCAAAACTATGGTAACAAAATAACATACCCACACAGTTTGCCACTTTCCCACATAGTTTGTTATCGAATATGCCGTGACAAGTGTCTGAGTCAGTGTCATGGCGATGGCCGTTTGTGTCAAAATTGTTTTATAGATATTTTCTTAGTGTTCCGATAGAAAAATATAGCCGAAGGAAATGAAGTATGCCTACGCAATTGGAAGAGATTCACTTTCAAAAATTGAATATTTTCCAAACTTGTCATAACTATGGAAACAAAAACGACATTCCCGCACAGTTTGCAACTTTCCCGCATAGTTTGTTATCGAATATGCCGTGACAAGTTTCTGCGTCAGTGTCATGGCGATGGCCGTTTGTGTCAAAATGGTTTTATAGATATTTTCTTAATGTTCCGATAGAAAAATGTAGCCGAAGGAAATGAAGTATGCCTACGCAATTGCAAAACAATCACTTTCAATAATTGAATATTTTCCAAACTTGTTAAGTAAACTACTATTATATGTGAATATTAAAACTAAATAGGACTTCTTATGATTAATATTTCTGCTGCTTTGTTCACACTTGTTAATTATACAAATCTTAGGATCGTAGCTGACGATATTGATTTGTCAAAAATTATTATTATTTTTTAAATCAGTAGCTAATTATAAGCTTTTAACTTCAAACATAATACCTATGAGAATATCAAAAGGAAACTAAATAATATGATATAATGATGAGTTTTTTTCCTAACGCTTTCAGTGGGAAACAACACATAAATCACGGTACAAACCGCGCCACCTAATCCCTAGGCCCGTCCACAATGAACGACCAACGGTCAGAGTCTGTCCTCGGATTACTGATCGGGCTTTATAAAAATCTGGCACGTATTCGTCGGTGACGTCTTCTTTGCTGACACTGATATATGTCAAAGTATAAAATACGAGGAAAGCGAACAGTTTGCCATTGCCGTGCCGTGTCCCCCATTACAAGTACAAATCCAAACGAAAAATGTAACATAAACACGTTTCTAATTTATGTAGTATTTATAGGTGTATTTGCTGGATAATACAACGGTGTGTATGTTACACCGAGCAATGCTGACCGTATTGCGAGCGATCCATCATGTTCCACGCTTCGCTTGTCTTAATCCGGCACAAAACAGAATGTTATAATTCCTATTACATGCTGAAGGGAAAGCGTAGTGATTCTAAACAAGAATACCAACAACGGTAGTTCGTTGGGAGTAAACATTTCAATCAACGATATTTAGATTGTTCCTAATAAAGTTGCTTTACAAAGAAAGAATAAAAGTTAAACTAAAGAAAATCAAAAATCTGAAAAAGTCTGGAATGAAAAATATAGACCGAGTGAATTTTTTTTGAAAAATGTTTATCCTCGATGATGTTGATGGGTGTGATAAATTTACTACCTTAAAGTTGCATTTGGCTTGAAACTATATATGTTCTAAATATATATGGCACCCCATTGCTTCCTTTATACTATATGTGACATGGTTAAAAGAATTATGTACTCCAAAGTCCAAGAGTATATTCAAACAATGAAAATATCGTGTGACTGATACGAGTCAAAGAAGTGTGGAAAAATTATTGCCCGAACAAGTGAATGCTCTTAATAAATATGACACGACGGTGGAATCCATGATGAAATTACTCAGAACGCAACCACACATGGAAAGAAACTCGTGTACTTATAGACAGACATTGAGTATATGGAGAAAGGAAGCGAAAGGAAGCACATTCGTTTTTCCTCTTACCTCCACATACACTTAGCCGCTTGGATACTTTGGCTTCGGTCACGGTCACACAGTTCATTTTCTAGTTCCTTTTATAATATGCAAACTGAAGGACTTGGTAATAAATACACAAGGTGTAAAAAAAATTAGTAATTTTGTGTAATTGGTAGTACATACTAGTACCAGCAGTATGTACCAACAACAAGAAACACAAAGAACCGGAAGAAGAGAATGGTTCTAAGTTCGTCGAGTCTTTATGGACGCTGTTCGTTGTTTTTGCCGGTTCGCTGCAGTGAAGACGGCGTGCTTCTTCGGATGATGTGAAAAAGGTCTGTAAACGGGCGCCACTCTACTTTTAACGTGGCAGAGACACGGAGAATAGTTTATACAATCAAATTGGGTTATTAATAGCATTTATTAACTTCCGAAATATTTACAAAATAAATTTACGACTTGCTTACAGGCCAAATGTAATCAGTGGTATCAATCCTGTTTAAAAATCTGTATATGACAATCAAGTCTAAATCAAAATATCGTCACGATTCACGTAGTTGAATCGAGACGTAAACGTGTACTGATTTAGCAGACACTATAACATCTGTGACACAATTTCAAACAAAATGAAGAGGAGTCAAGTTCACGTTATCCCGGCCGGGAATACAAAAGTAACATTCAACGTTACAATAATGTTTTTGCAATTCAAAAATTTCCCTTACAACTTACAATATTAAATCTTCGGAAATAATTAGAACTCATGCTGAGATAACTATATGACTAGTTTTTGTTTGTCGTAATAGTATTGGGACGAATTTAGATTGGACGGGAGAAGCTCCGTTCGGATGAAGTAGTGAAGGTTGCGCCGTCAGCGGTCCTTTAGTGGGTCCATTACCGAGATGTATGTGCAAGATACATCACGAGTCAACGTTACCTTACTAGACAACATTTCTGATGCCTTCTCAAATGCGAAGCGATAGAAAGAAACCGAAAAGATCCCTCACACAGTGTTATACTATTCCAGCACTCAAATTGGCATCCATTGCCACCACGACTTTTTTTGTGATTTTTCGAATAGAAAAAATGAACGGCCTTGCCTACTATACCGGAATATGAAACGTAATGACATAATAAAGTTTTACCGGGAAATAACAGTTGAAAAAACTACTACACTGTCGATGCATATGAATCATTCGATGAACCCCCGGTTTCACGTACATTTGAATACAGGATGTTTCAAACAAGAAAATTAAATTAAAAATCGTTATGAAATATCGCGTTCCAGGGAATCATGATCCATGATGGAGTATGTATTTTTTAATCTATGATTTATCAGATCATCTGGACTGGTACACTTTGTATTGCACAGCTTTCTATTAAAAGGACATTGAAAGGACATGGCCTCAAATACCGTCCCTGTCGGAAATGTTGAAACGTTTGCGCGGCGAAAGGAAACTTTTATTTTAATCAAATCATATGAGCCGCATACATCGTCCTAGTTTAGTCGTTTGGTATGTTCGTAGTCTGTATACCTATAGTTGGGAAATGATTCAGCACTAACCCTTAACTCAAGCGTGGAGTGAACACCGAACACAACAAATTTTACTTGTGTGAGCTGAATTTTAAACGTTCACATACATCAAGTACAATTTGGAGAAGCGGAAAACTCATAAATGTATATCGGAGTTGTACTAGTTTTTTTTGCGTAGCTTTTGTTGTTATTGTTGTTACCATTCAGGGAAGCGGACCATTTTTGTTCTTCACTTCCCCAGCGAAATACATTTTGGCAGAAAAATGTGTGGAGAAAAGAGGAAGTAAGAGGAATCTGTAGAATGAATGAATGAGGAAGGGGAAATCTGCGAAAGATTTTTTATATTAGTATAATAACACATAAAACCACGATAGTCATCATTCTTATCTCTTCATCACCCCATAGGGTTTTATAGCAAATTTTGATGGTGATAAATGAACATGTTCCTCTTCTTTAACAACGCATCGATTGTGCTAACAGTTCTACTTCTATCTTCCTCCCTTATATTATGATGTTATTTACTCCAAAAAGCAGCTCTCTTAGACTTTTATTTGAAGCGATAAGCGATTATTCGAAATTGATATTTTTGCTAGATTTGTTTTCAACTTCTTTCCTTTTAAAAGACTTATAGGTATATAAATTCAATTGAAAATATAACATTAATTTCTAAAAAGTACTCTGTTCCAAATAATTTTAACTGAAATTTTGGTTTATCTGGATCTACATGACAAATTGAAAACGTTAGTAATATCGTGTTGTAAGATTTTACTGGAGAACAATTTTTATAAAAATAATTGACAAAATGACAAGTAGAAATATGTCTATCCTCGACAACCAAAAACAATATAAAAACTCGTGGAAAAACAAAATAAACTTGCAACTCAAAACATTTTTGACGCGCCCGCTTATTATTAAATTTTCTTTTCATACTCGTACACGTCACTTTGAATAAAATATAAATATAATAATAAGTATAATAT
>JARJEB010002017.1:0-14548 GCA_030264535.1 Liometoxenus newtonarum
TACCTATAATTGACTCGTGTTAAGCTCATAATTCGCGAGTGGTGATAATGTCTGTCATATGTGCCTGCATACACACATAGTAATCGCTGTTTTATGTGGTCGTCGCGGATAAATTCATTAAAAACAACTATGCAAATTATTTTGGGTATATCAAAAGTTTTTCTTTTAAGTCTTAAAATATTTATTGATGACACTTTTTGGACTTGCGCGTGACGTAGTTTGCAGTCGTTAAATTACGATAAGGCTTGGTTCACACTTGTTTACGTATTTATTGCATTATATGTCTAAAATTATTAAAGATATTGAGACAGCGATTTCACCGATGAATTAATTGTAAAATTACGTCAGCTTGGAATTTTTGCATCTAGAATTTTTATTACCAAAATCATGTCATTATATTGACAAGCGCTTTGTGCAATTCAATGCGTGAATTAAATAATTTGTGATGTGTTTTAGTCTAAACAGGAAATGCATTTTTGTTTCTCCTCAATCAATTCGTCTATTCATGGAAATTCAAACTGTAAATCATTCGTAACTATGCAAACTATTTATCAATTTATGTACTTATGATATGATTAATTCACTGCGTCAACCATATTGAAGCAATATGCAATAATTTTATTCTTAACTACATAGATAACATGCTCATCATTTTAGTTACTTCCTCTTTTAATTAAAACTTGAATAAATCAATTGCACGATCGTGAAAAATATAATAACTATAGGAAAAATTAAATTAAATATCTATCTACTTAAGTAACTAAATTAATGAATGAATGATTTATATTTAATATCAGTTATAAAAATAATATAAACACGATGAAGAAAGAGTTCATGTGAACCTTTGGTACTTTAGATTCGAACAATTTTATCATATGGCAGAGTGCAGCAATAAATTATTAATTAACCAACACTGATAACGTCAATTTCTTGCAATTAATGAGGATGTTATTTGTATAAACAATATAAAACGTCAATATATTTAATAGAGTTTTAAATATACTTAATTGATTTTATCTTGTGGGGCAAGATTTTACAGTTTTTATACCTACTCTACAAATTATTATTAAAATTTTCTATTTTTCCATGTTTTATTTTCATGCTTTTTTTGTTTTGCGTGTCAATCCTAGCATGTTCGTTTCGTTCGTTTTGTGCGATCGTAAAAAATAGTAATTTCGGTCATCTGCGGTTATTTCATCAGAAGTTATCGTAACCCATCGTAACATCATAAGAATGTTATACTCGTATCGATATAAGGCTTGAAAAGTCCGCACAAAAGTCCATCTGCAGATGGTTGCTGGCTGCGTATTCGTAAATATAACGAAAGTACGAAGTAGTCGATCGTAAAGCACAACGATATAGTATACCTACTTATATAAGAATAAAAACATAAAATACATAAAAAACATAAAAGACGTAAAGCAACCAGTTTCCGAATTGACGACGTTCAGCCCTTTTTTTACCCTTTTTAACAATTTTCAGTATTTCTCTGGATAAAGCCGCATACATACCACAAAAAGACAATAAAATTATAAGTTTTTCCAGCAAGGAAAGAAATTATTTACTATATACAAGGTCACTTTTTTGGCAAAAGCAATAAAAACTCTAATGATGTTTGTCTGCACTCAAGTAATCGTCGATTTTGGATATTTAAACATGTTCCACAAACAATTCCAGTTGAAATTTGTAAGTGAAATACAACTCTGGCGCATTTATTTAGAAATATTGGTACTAAAATTCTTTTGGTGACACATTTCTTTTACGCACCAACGAAATATTACATCACTGGTTAGTCAAAAATTATGTTTTGTCCCAATTTTCCAGAGAAAACGCAATAAAATTTAAAGGGCCCGCACAAAAGTTTTCTTTCGATAAAAAAAAAACATTGAAATTTCATTTACATATACTAAGTATCATTGAGTCTAAATTAAATTCCTTTGAGGAACTAACAAGGCGTCTAATTAAACTCTCATTAAAATTATAATAATTTTCTCACATAATTAGAATTTTATTTCACGCGAGTGAATCGTTATTATTTTTATCCGCGACGACCAAGTAAAACAACCATTATTAGGTGTGTATGCAGGCACATATAACCCACTCGCGAAAAATTGAGCTTGACACACGTCGCAATAATAGATCCATTATTCCACTAGAGATTTACTTTACGTCAAGCACAGCTCTTCCCTGCATTCAATAATGATATATGACGCACGGACTACATCTTAAACGTCATCTATTTATTATTGTGTGTACAATTCCATGGTTGAATTTTTAAATTTGAAAGCCAAATTAAATTTTGTCGTCGCAGATAATGTATAGTATTCAATTCGCACATATGCGCTATTATATGCTCAGGTGATTACTCCGCTCGACTAACGTCTCGCTACGTCAACTTCGCCCTCGCGTATAATTGCCTGCATATGCGCTCATTGAATAATATACTATTATATACATAGGTACTTACTTCTAACCAGCTAGTATAGTTATGATTTTTATTTTCATTATGAAATTATAATTAGATATATATGAACTATTTATTACATGCATACAATCTTACTAACTCTTTTGGTGAGGATTTAACGAACACTCGTTAGTCGTTAAAAAATAAATAAAACTATGAATTCCAGAATTACATTCAACATTAAAACATCATATTAAAATGTAAATAAATCAAGGCAAACCAAACCGACGGTGAAACAAAAAATAAATAAATAACATCGGGACAAATAAAATTAAACTCACAAATTAAAAACGCAAGCCGATATATTAAAAAGAACGGGGCGTTTCTATATTAATATGAAACCAATATCAGACACTCCAGGAATTTAAGATCACTTGCATTATGGCACGCAACTTGCATTCTTGTCTTTCTTCTAGCATACAATAAGTCTCTTTGCTCTAATTATTTTTTCTGATGTATAGTTTCATTTCCATTATAATAAGATCTACCTGGTAATTTAATATTTTTCACGTACTCATAAATCATGTGCTCGTTAAAATCACTTCCTGATATACAAAGTGACCCCAGCACAACGACATATTGCCAAGAATGCAATTTTTTAATTTGTAGATTGGCGACCGACTGAAATATATACCTATCTGTTTATTATTACTATATAGTTCGCTTTATGACCCGTCATTAAAATTATTATACTTATTATTAATAATATAACAGCAACTGAGTAACAAGGTAAAATTAGTACCTATTTCGTAGTTAATTGCTATATCAAAATACTTCTTGTTACATATACAATAAAATGTGCTACTAGCAGTCAAAATTGATTTGTTTTACAGATTGTTGTTGTAGGTATTTAAACAAATTGTTTCAAATCTATTATTATAGTGGGGCACATACTTTCTTATGCAATCATATACCTAAGACGCTAAATTGTAATTCCGTCAAGAACTGTCAGAAATTTTGGTTCTTCATAATTATAAAATTGTTTACGACTGACCTTAAACCTCAAAATTGCGGACTTCCGTTTTTATGCTGCATTTGTGAGTGTTCCACTCCGCATCTTGTTGGTATAAGATCATCTCCATAGAGTCAA
This sequence comes from Liometoxenus newtonarum, assembly GCA_030264535.1. Classification (NCBI taxonomy): domain Eukaryota; kingdom Metazoa; phylum Arthropoda; class Insecta; order Coleoptera; family Staphylinidae; genus Liometoxenus; species Liometoxenus newtonarum. The sequence goes on from JARJEB010002017.1 coordinate 3,555, forward strand.
GTGCAGATAAATCCAAAACCAAAACCGCATCTACTTAAAAATTACCTAGGTACTTATATAAATTTGTATAATTAGAGCAATAATATTTCACGGGCTTACCTTTTACCTTCTGTTTGACATGTGCCAATAATATCGACACTTTTGACGTTCCGATGAAGAAATTCCCAGAATTCTGAAGTTCTACGTTATGTCCATATATTAAAAGGTGTATTATAATTCTATTTACTAAAGTCTCTGAATTTATTTGTTAGCAAGGACTTGTGGAAATCCTTCGCCTTTTTTTGACCGTCAACCACTGGTGACAGAAGCAACATGTACCGAACACACGCGAACACACAGTAGACATTACACACAGTTCAGAAGTCGAGTTCAGTTCAGTTGAGTAGAGAAGAGTAGACTAGAGTATACAGTACACAGTAGAGAGTACGAGTACATCAGAAAGGCAGAGAATTTTGACAGAGCGTGACAGACTGGTTTTTGTGTGTCTGATGGCTGCCTGATGGGCCAGCATTGTGGGCATGTTTTCGTGACACTCATACATTTACAAATCTCTGCATTTGTATCTTGTATGTGAATAGTTTATTTAGGTGTCATTCACTCAGCTACGGATTCTATACCTATAGATGGGTCTGAACAAATTTGTTCATCTGTTTCCCTCCAGTTCTTTTCGTCGGAATGGGAAATATATCAAAAGATTGGTTGGAAGCGATTGGGAGACTGTACCTATACAAAGTTGAGCAGTAATTTTAGGAGAACTGAGATTTTTTCGATAATTTTCTCTTCTGAAATGCTGAATCCAATTAGAAAATTTTGGACAATTCATCCTACACCTGCTCATCTATCTATCGCAGTCTCGTGACCGAATTTTTCTTTGCATTTGTCAAATCCCTGTATTATATTCTTCGTTTTGTATACAATTACTCTATTCTGGCATCATCTTCTCTCTCACATAACGCTTAACTTTTGATTCTTTCTCTCTTTCTCATCGGTGTCCCCCGGATCAATTCCATTCTTCGGATCGATTCTTGTTCTGCTGGACAATGTACGACGGGGCTGCCATGTTCTTAGTTAGACTATGCACTTGTGTATGGGGCATCCAGCAGCCATGATGGTTTTATCGACCAACCTTTGCAGCAGTCAGAATATGTTCGAAAGCAACGTACCGAACGAAAGAGGCTACGCCCTTGGAATATGCTTCTTTGAATATTATTTAAACCTATGTGCATGATTGTTTTTTGACAAGGTAAAAATTTTCATGAAAATAATCAAGAAAAACCTTTTAATGTCCAGAACTAAAGAAAGTATTTTTTCAGTTGCTTAATTTTTAAAAATGTAGATTTTTGCAGAGGAAAAATGCTTTAAGTAGTTTTTAAAAAGCTTAAGTTAAGTGAATTTTATTGCAGAAACATCAATCGGCGCCATCAATTTAAAAGCCCATCCATGCTGTTGCTGTTGTCATTCATTTGCACATAGCAGTTCAAAAGATAATTATAATTACAATAAAAATAATAATGTATAATTGCAATTACAATTAAACTTACAATACATTCATTAAAAGTACTATAAAAACGATAAAAAACAAGCGAAGCAGACGACATATCTCGAGCTCAATGTCATTCGATGACAATCCTTTTCATTAATATCCCAGCATACATTAACAAAAGCAACATTCTTTATGTAAAAATATAAATTGTAATTCACTGCAGTAAAATGCAATAAAGTGAGTAGTGAGGAAATAAAAAAGTTGCAAAGAGTAATTGCCCGCCAAAAGAGAACCAGAAGGAAACTGCAATTGAGTAGGAACTACCGCTGTGTGGTTGGACAAGGGTATCCACCCTGATGTGGTACAGTTGAAATTAACATAGATGTCGCTAGGGATTTCAACCCTCGTGTTATATTATCGAATATCGACCCGAACTAGGTATTTTATAAAACGTCCAGAAAATTCTAAATTGTTCGTTGGGCAAGAAACATAACATGATTTCGATTTTTGTGGTTGAGCTGAAAATTATAATTTATGAAAATTCTGAAGAATATCGCATCATAACAAATAAAAATAGAATATCTGAAATGTCTAAAAGTGTGTTTTGATCTTGGAAGTTGGTTTATATATAATTTGTATTAATAAAAAAAAAACGAAGAACTGGCGAAACGTAAGTTACATACGTAGATAATAAAAATCACAAGGAGCACATGCCTTTTTATGGGACAATAAAAACGACGATAAATTTAAAAGGGTCGTTATAAAATAATAAAGCCCTACGTGGTAAACTTGTGTATATATGTATGTATATCCGAATAACGCTATTTAGATAGGTTTGTCACGAATTCCAATTCGTTTGCCACTTTTCACATTTAACAATCGAGCCCGACTTAAAATTGAGTCCGAAGTACAAACAACAAAACAGATGAATAATTGCTTTCATCATTGTTAACTGAGAAAAGTGCAATGTCTTGAAAGGAATCTGTATATAGGAAGATTGAAAATTTCCATAAAAATCAATGTACCAGACTTGGCCGGAATAATCAACCCTATCAAGTACCTACGCCATCGTCATGTATCCCTTCAAATAGTCGTTTTTTTTTTGGTTTTACACTGTTCCTAGTACTTCTACTTTAAACTTTTCTTGGTTACTACTACATGTAGGTGTAGATACACCTATGCTGCTTCCTTGCAAATGGGTTTGTGTTGTATTAAGTTGCTGATCGTCGAAGTCGATGCTGTAGAGACGAAACTATTGAATCGACGATACTATCATGAGATCGTTGGAACTGTACTGAAATCGTTCGAATATCGCATTTGAAAGACCTCCCGATCAGCCGTTCAGATTCCAAGCCATCGACCCAACATCTCAGACCTTGCCTTTCTCACTCATCTATAGCTAATATCTCGTCATATTGTCTCTGTTCCCTTCACACACCAAACGTATTTCGCGTGCAAATCGTGCATTTCACAATCGAATTCTATATATACTAGGTACCTATATACCTACCTACAAAGAGATCAAAAAGCCATTGAACATTGAACAACAAAATATACGCATATAGATTGAGAAAGATTGGAAAGGTTCAATAGTTCTAGTGGGCATTCTTTGCATTATTGGAATTCCGTTCTAAATTCTCTTGCATCAGACTGTATACTCTACCTATATCTTTCTAATTTTGCAACTTTTGACTTTCATTGTAAGAGCGTCGCGGCGCCGTGAGCCGGGACTATGACCTGCACCGTGCTTGCAATATATTTTAACTTCCAAGCAACATTGAGAGCATCAGTGGAACATGCACATAGAGTTAGGTTTATATGTGTATATACACGTATATATACATGATCAAACGCACTCTCCCCTGCTCTGCCAGCCATTATCCAACACCGAACAGCTCTCTCGTTCACTTCATTTCGTAGCGTTGTGCTCAGGCCCCTGGGTACTGGGTACATACCACACCCAATTATAAAAGATTATCGATCTTCATGAGCTTGCTCCATGTTTCTCTACCGAGAGAACCGGGTTTTTACCGGATCCTAAACGACGTGAAAAAAAAACATGGTCCATAGCCAAAAATACAAATCCATATTTTTTTTACCTCAGAATTTAAGTTTAGAGGGTTGGGCTACTTATTTTTTGATTTATGCTCCAAGGGAGTTTGCACAAACTTTCAGTTATATTCGGAGCAGGTTTATAAAAAAAAAAAAACTTGTGCAACTCTTAGTGGTTTAGGGGATTCTCAGAGAAGATTCAAGGAAGCGTGAAAAATCATTTAAACTTTGGTACTTAAAGTCGTCATTGTTCCCATTGTTCTCTAATAGAGATTCTAGTAAAATAGTTTGGATGCTCTCTTTCGAAAATTCCTAACTACAGGGGGTAATATTGATCAAGAAGAATTCTAAGTCTCATATGCATCTTACACAGTTCCATCTTCTATTAACTCAAGTGGGATATAGTTCTTTCTTTTTTAGCACTTGATTTGCCTATAGAACTGCCTGTGAACCACATGGAACAGATAGGCGACCTTTTTGATGATAATCACCCATAGTATAACCGTACTTAGTAAAATAACCGCAAAAGGGCTCGTTTTGCTGTTTTACGAGACGAAAAACACTTGAAGGCGTTGCTTGTCGTCTGATGCACATCCACTTGTGCTTCTTTGTTTAGGAAGTGCCGCCTTCGCACATTTGCCTTATACATATAATTACAGTCAAACGAAAGCATCACAAATATATACGAATATAAAAATACAGGTTCAAAAACATAGTCAAGTGGAACTGATTTCCTGCAGCCTAAACCTGGGTTTATCGGATTCACTTGACAAAGATGTGCAGATTGCAGAATACAATGTTAGAAAGAGCAATGTGTCAAGCACACTTCATATTTGGAGATATTACAGAAATTTTAGTACGTTGAAGGAAAAATGAAGAGAGAACAACAAAAAGGTGGCCCGCCGGGGTCTCTTATTTTTATGTCCCAGTCGAATGGCGCATAATGAGGTGACACGACGTTACATTTTCGTTTTGTATGGGCTTGCGCCTACTCATGCAATTTGCTTGTAGTGCACAGAATAGCACAAAATCACCAAAAATAGGACTTACAAGAAACAAACCCGAAAAGAAACAAGTCATCAATTTATATGTTTATTGGTATATATTTTTTGTTTCAGAATTTATCCAAATCACTTTGAGGACCCATGATTTAACTAAATCTGAAGGAATTAAGGTAAGACCCGTTCAGTGTTATTCTTACATTTTGAATGTCCCAGAAAAGTCAAACAAATTTACAATCACATTTATCACACAAAAAATGAAGAAAATTGTATGACTATTAGCGCATGGCGCGCCCTTCCTCAAAGGGTCAAGCAAATTTGTTTCACTTTGGACTAAATACAAATTGATAGTATAGATTAGAATATTCTGTAATTCTCTGTAGCTTGTATATTACCATGCGAAACATGTATATTTGATGCACTCACCTATTCTAGGTATAGGTATACCGCAACCATACTTGGATAGCCTAACCTAACTTGACTAAAGATAAATATTTTACGACTGTGTTATAATAATATACCAAACCATCTGTACATCCACACGTGTGTGTATGTAGGTGCCATATTTTTCTATACTACTTCATTATGTAATACTATATATACCATAATGTACCATAGCATATAGAAACACCTATACAAACATATATAGCATCGAGTCTGATATGGTACAATATGGTAGATATAGTACTGGTAGTTCTTGCCACTTTTATTATAACATCGATAATAACGTGAAAGTCGTAATAATTTATCGATGTGAAATTACTATAGCGAGGTATACGTCACCATTTACATTTTCATTTAGTTTTTATGCTTTGAAGAGATATTTTCAAGCGAAAATAAGTCTTGATGCAATAAAATGACGAGTTTTAATGATACATGTTATTAATTTTCAAAAAACTTTTATTGGCGTCAAGGTACATTTACCAATTTAAGATATTAAAAAAAATATATTATGGAAATATTTGTGTTACTTATAATAATTCCCTAATTATTTAAAGAAAATAAATAAAATCCAACTTGTAATTATATGTTCAATACGATGACGCTGGATGGCGCCACGTATTTTAGCGGAAGGCTTAAGAGGATTCTGCAGGAGGAACATGCTGCAGCCATACTACCAGATACAAAGAAAAGCAGAATGTTTGTCTTCGTAACTTCCTTTTTAGGAAAAATTTATTGTAAATTTTAACCTACTTAAATAAATTGTGGAAATAGAGTTAAGTATGTGTCATGTGACCAAAATATCCGGTTTTTAATAAAATAGGTGTTTCTTTAACTATTTTGTGTTTAAATTACTAAGTTTTTCCATTGGTGCGTGGATCGTTAAGTGCAACTAACAAACAATAACCATAGTAGCAGTGGAACCCTACCAGGCACCATGAACATTCAAGTAAATACCTCTACAACAATTTAGAAAAGTATTTGTTGGTGTTGGACGAGCGGTGTTGTGTGTGCGAGGAGTTTTTTATGCGATCGCAAAGCAATGTGGAGAGTTGTTTCGGTGAGCGGCGGTTGCGTGCCGGGCCAAATATACAACATCATCCAACCAACACACATGCACACACACATACACAAACAAACACGTGCTATATATGTATACATATACCATGAGTATTTATACACAGATGTGTTTATGTACCATGAGTACACGATGCTACTTTCTCGGGCTTTGACTGGTATCGAGCGTCGCGCGTGGCTTCGGCAGGCCCCCATTGGCCAGGACCGCACCTGCTCTGAGCGTAGTGATCGTGGTGGGGCGCCATTACCGTTCTAGTACCACGGATAAGGCATAGAGGGCTATAGACTGAACATACATGGGTCATAAAGGATTCGAAGAAGTAGAGGAGAAGGACGCGTAAGAATTTCTCTGGGCATAGGGTTAAACGACGTTCAGTAAAATAGCCTATTAAGTGCGCGGCCGTACCGTACGTCGAAACGTCGTCGTTGCCGTCGTCGTCGTCGGCATATAAAACTACAAACGTGGTGTCCGTGTGCATATTAGTTTATATTTCAAATTGCAATCATCGTTCAATAAAACCATTATTACACTCTCAATCGATTTGGCCCTAAAACTCGTTTAATCAATTGGTGGTACCTCAGCAAGTGCGCAAAGTTATTTGAGCAACATCAGTTTATCTATCTATCCACTGCGGCGGTGAATTTCAAATTTTGGGCATAAAGGTTCCTTCTTCCGTCTCACATTTCTCGTCGGCTTTACTTTCCATTCCATATCTCATCAAGTTGAGAAAACTACGCATATTATGAGCGGCGGCAGTGCGAGTGGCAGTGAACGGAACCAGCAATGAGTTCCAAATTCATCATCGATAGTATGCTACCCAAGTACCATCAACAGTTCCATCATCAACAACTGTTTGCAAATCCAACAACAACATCGAATCTCGAATCGAGTTTGTCCAGCAGCTCCGCTGTTAATTACAGTTCGTCGGGATCACCGAGTGGCTCATCACCGCAGCACAGCAATAGTAGCGCATCGTCAACATCACCAGCAGCCAGGATGTATCCGTACGTATCTGCCGCCACAGCAGCCGCCCACCATCATCACCAGCAGCAGGCAGTAGCGGCGGCTGCATTCAATGCGGCTGCCACCGGCAGCATGGTGCCCGGTGCGTTCTCATCCAGCGCAAGCACTGCAGCACTCGCAGCGGCAGCAGCAGTCGATGCCGCCAACGATAAATCGTGCAGGTACACTGCAGGCTTGACCGGCAATGTTGCACCGACGGACTCAATGGTCAACTACGCTTTGGGCCATCATCATCAGAATGGTGCTGCAGTTTCGGCGGCGAATTCCGTCAGCGCTGCATCCGCATCGATGGCCGTCGCTGCACAATTTTATCAACACGCTGCCAGTGCTGTCGTTGATCCATTGAATTCATGTTCGCAACCGGCTGCGCCTGGCGGTCAACCGATTCCGGACATTCCACGATATCCTTGGATGTCAATTACCGGTAAGTTTGTGTGTGATCCTTTTTGTTTGCGCATTCAGCCGACGGTTGCAGTATAGCGAGAAGCGATTAAAACACTTAAGTATAGCCTTAAACTATTAAGGCGTGAATGGCATTCATTGTAAACAATCACAATCTGTTCATTTTGAGGGTAGTTACGGCATTAAGGATATGATGGTGCAACATGAACAACGACAAGAAGGACGACAAAAAAATAGCAATAAAACATGCGTTTAATGGCCACTTAGTAGGCTATAACAAACAATAAAACAAGCCATAAACCTGAACACACATTATTGCCATTAATGCGCTAGTAACCAACGGACAAAATGCCGGGCACTTTTCAAACCAATAGATATAGGTAACACTCGATTTTTAATCCGGGACACAATACAATTTTCCGCCGGCGCATTCGTTGATCGACGGCTGTAGTTTCCCTGCGAGCTGTCAAGCGACGGTAAGTAAAAAACGAGGAAACTGCGGGAAATTATTATAGGGTAATAAAAAATTTTGCAACCGCACTATGTCAAATAATACTGCAATATTTAGCAGTAACAACAAACTATAGTATTAAATTTAATAGGGTTTTTATCATTTTAAATTCAATTCACATCAAGACCATGCGCCAGTTCTGGAGTATGTGGAGTGACGTTAGTTGCATGTGCTTATTTTCGATACGGCGTATCGTTGCGTTTCATTATGTGATTGTATAATTATAACGACTAAATAATGAGCACATAAACTGCACGAATAATACTAATTAATGAATGAATAAAGGAAATATTAAAATAAGTATTACAAAAAATTCTGCAAAGTGGCAATGAAAATTGTACTGATACATATACATGCGTCTAATGTTTTTAATTATATTTAATATTTTATTTATTTATTTAAGTCGCAATTTAATTGATCATTTAATATTAGGAAACAAAAATTAAAGGCAGTTACCAATTTAATCAAACTGTTAAAATCTAAACAATTATGCAGGATATTATCTAAACACGAATGTCATCAATATATTTGTGACAAATTCAATTTGTTTTCCGACCGTGGTAAATCGGAATATTCAACATTATTTATTTGCCTTGATTCACACTGAAAATGAACAGATTGTTGCATTTTATTGTAATATTTACATTTGACACTTAAAACTTAACTTAAAAGTTGCAATGAAATTTTAATGCCTTAATGTTTTATGCTTCTATGAATTATGCTTAAAATTAATTCCACTTTGCTCTGCGCAAGTGCTTTCTATCTATACCTACCTACAACAAATTGTAAACGTTTTTATTCAATTGAGAACTATAAGCAATCCCACAACAATAATTTGTACTGCGACTGAAAGGAAATAATTTTAATGGCATTACCTGCATTCAATATTAACAATAATATTTGCTGACACAACATATATATTTTATACATTCAATATTTCACTATGTATATGCGCACAACGAAATGATTTATGTGCGCATTGTTCGTTCGAAGAGAACTTTTAATGCCCTTAATTTTTAATTTCAAACTGGTAAACCGTTGTCGCTGTATTAGTTTGTTTGTAAGCGCGGTTATAAAAGGATAATTAATGATCAATTAATGTCATTTTGCAGATTGGATGAGCCCCTTTGACCGTGTGGTGTGCGGTGAGTACAATGGTACATAATCGATTTTTTATTTCTTTTATTATTATTATTTAGTTTTAAGTTTTCATATTACAAACGTTATCTCATGACATTGTTTCAAGTGCGAAGTGACTTAAGTCAAGTCTGCGCTTGATAAAATACTTTCAAGTGATTGTGATGCGTTTCTATTATGAACTTTTAGTTTAAGTTAAAGTTATTTATTAAGTTTAAGTATGTTTTTTTATGGTTTAATTTTCGTGATTTGGTGTAGGTATACCTAGTTAAAATAAAAATATTACGATTTCAACTCGGTCCTATGCAAACATTGTATTGGCAACAAAAAAATGTATAATATTTCTGGTGCGGTAATGTCGTTTTTGAGAATTAAAGTGGTTCGATTTTAATCGAACCGCACCGCAAATGTATTTAATCGTCGCATTAATTACGTTTACGAGTGCATTATTTATTTTATGAATGTTTCCGAGCGTGTTTATGTAACACTATATCAGTGCGCACACATGTCGTCTGGGCGACTTGAAAATCTTGACTCTGTTTCGTCCCTCGTTGCTTATCTCACTTCTTCTTTGCCTCTTGTTCACTTCTACTAGTCGCTAGAAAGAGATAGACTCGCGTTACTTTTAAAAACTTACAGGCAGCCACAATTTGAGACGTGAGTTACGTGCGATTCTCATACTTTACTCTCAATTTGACTTAACCAAAGTCAGTGTAAACGTCAGGAGCAGACAGAACTTTATAGAAGTATAGTAGAGTGCTCATGCGCACTCTAAACGTGTTTCATGAAAATTCAAAATAATTAACTAATGAACGAGTTTTGAATAGATTTATGTACATTGTTGTGTTTAGTCTATATCGAAGGAAACAAGTGCATTTTTACATGTCTCTTCAAACTTAAATTCTTATTTGAGTATACTTATTCGTTAATGAAGAAATAAAAGAAGGCGAAATTATATTAGTCGTAATTACATTGTAATAATAACAGGCATTAAAGATATAAAAACGTAATATAAATGTGATTTTTATTTGGTTCGTTGTTTTGTATGTTTGGTTAATGGCCAATTTTTGGAAAATTCGAAAACATTCAAAACGCATTCAACATTTCATAACATAACATTTTTGGGACATCTTTGTTAGTAAGTAAATTTATCGCCACAAGTCTAGCATGTTTTCATTGCTGTCTACGCCATAAAACTGTCAAGTTGCATTTTTTCCTTAATTTTTTTTTTCATGTGTATGCACATGAAAGTACTAAATCCAGTATTATAAATGCAATTTTAGAAAGTGTTTACTTTTTTCTCTGCTCTTTTTTTGAATGAAAAACCTTTTTTTTGGCAAGGGTTGCAAACTTCCAGGTTGACATTCAATTTTTTTATGAGCCAAGTATTGCATTCTCGGAAAACTTTCACTTTTGAAACTCTTCTTTTTGATTTTCGAATATTGAACTTTATACGGAAAAACATCCCTTAGTTTTTTGTTGTCATTTACATAACGTGATCAATTATATTTCAAATAATAACACTCTTATACATTCCTAACAACAAAATGACAATAATTATATAATACTTAAATGTGACAAGTATAATTCTTGTTTATAATAATAAATATTAATTATTGTGCAATTTTGTTTAATTGGCAACTCGGTCTCAATTATAAAATACTTGCATGTACACATTATTTTGATATCGTTATTAAATTGGTGTAACAACATCAAAAGAAAATTGATTTTTCAATATCATAATAATAATTTATCTGCGACGACAAAATTTAATTTGGCTTTCAAACTTAAAAATTCAACCATGGAATTCAACACATAATCCTAGATGACGTTTTAGATGCAGTCCGTGTGTCACATATCATTATT
>JARJEB010002039.1:0-14336 GCA_030264535.1 Liometoxenus newtonarum
ATAGACTAAGACCAAGTAATCGCTTGATATTCCTAAAATAACAAAGCGAAAGTTATTTCTGTAAAAAGTTGAGTTTTCCTAAAAAGAATTGAAAAATGAAAATACTAGAAAAAATATATGTCTTATAGGTACTGAGATTGATCTGGCGACGCACTATAGGCCACCAAGCGGGCAATCTCTATCGTGGCCGTTCGCGTCATCTCGTTAAACATACCAATCCGCTTTCTCACAGTAAGTATATCGAGAGAAAATAAAAATAAAAGTTATGGGCTACTATTAATGGATCTATAAGTTCTTCTATATCTTACAACACCTCTAAGCTTGTCTGTACATACATATATATATATAATATCAAGCCAAACTAAATAATCGGTTGATGTTCCTAAAATTACAAAGCTCTTTACAAAAAAAGAAACTTATTTTAATGGAAAGTTGAGTTTTCCTAAAAGAAATCGAAAAATGAAAATAGATACTAGAAAAAATATATGTCTTAGGTACTGAGACTGAGCTGGCGACGCACTATAGCCTACCAGGCGGGCAATCTCTACCGTAGCCCTTCGCGTTATCTCGTTAAACAAAGCCATCTGCTTTGTTACAGTTAAAGTATATCAAGAGAAAATAAATAAAATAAGTTATATGCTAGTATTACGGGATATATAAGTTCTTCTATAACTTTTACCACCTCTAAGCTTGTCTGTACATATATACAATATATAGCCAGACTAAATAATCCCTTGATGTTCCTAAAATTACAAAGCTCTTAATACAAAAAAAAAACGAAAGTTATTTCGATAATAAGTTGAGTTTTCCTAAAGAAATCCAAAAATGAAAATACTAGAAAAAATGTATATCTGAGACAGAGCTGGCGACGCATTAGGTATAGGCTACCAGGCGGGCAATCTCTACCGTAGCCGTTCGCATCATCTCGTTCAACAAACCCATTCGCTTTGTTACAGTATATCAAGAGAAAATAAAAAAAAAATATGTGCTAGTATTAAGGGATATATGTAAGAAGGCTACGACTACGGGCAACGGCGTCGGTCGTCCATTAAAAAGTCATTAAACATCATCTCGAGCAATTACAAAGTTAGGAATCGCGTCGACTTAAGGGTTCGAGCTCGTCCAACAAGAAGAAAGAAATTTGCTCCTTGGAGGTTCATTCTTCTGTCTATATCCATACCACCTTCTTCTTTTTCATTTTCTTTTTTATTCTTATTCTTGAACTATTTTTACGTTATTATTTTTTATTTATTTGCAAATGTAAACTGAAATATTCTGATTAAAAATAACAAGTAAAGTTTGTTTCAAACTCAAGTCAAGTCATAATATAAAATGATATCGTCCATCGTGGGCCTTATATAATGCTAAGAATAGTTTTTCAGTTAATTGCTGAATTCCTTTAACTTCAATTTCAAACGAACGTAAGTACATCTATGTAGGTATACACTTTTGAAAATTCAAATGCAATATATTCCATTGCGAAATTATGTCAGATGGCACACAGCTTGATATCGTTTCTGTTCGATGAACTGACCGATAACCTTATAGATTACGCAAATTGCATGAATAAATTGATTTTAAATTATTCATTTGTGCACTCCATATCTCCATGCACCCTAAATAGGATATGCTAAGAGCTTTTATTTTCGCATATTATTGGGCAAAATAGAAATGTTCGCAGTTATTTTTTAACTTTCTTAATTTTCTCTACATGTGCAAATTATACATATATTAGTTAGTCAGTTATATTCTAGAAACCTTCAAGTTGTAAACTGATGTCAACGTCAAATTTATATTCGCATCAACTCTTTATAAATGATCTGAACATTCAAACAACCCCAAGATTTTGACTAATCCATTTATAACTTTTAGCACACAAATTATGAAGAATTAAGTTCCCATGAAATATTTTCATATCTGATATTCATTGTTGAATTAAAGCCACAATTTTCGTTGGCCTATTGAAGTTCAATGAAAATACTTTTTATTCTGAAGACTGTCACTTTATATACATATATAGGTACTTTGTTTTGTTTTGATTAGTGATGTAGAAAGAAGGGCTATTCTATTGTCGCTACCAATAAAATAAATAAAAAGCTACTTATAATAAAAGAAACGTTTACATACATGTTAATTAGATAATATGCGCTTTAATCAAGTTGGGCATTTGCTAAGGTGGGAAAGGGGTTGACTGGTAATTCTAGGTATATAATTTAACTTGAAAGAATTCAATTACGTATTAAACCTGATTGTCGGTTACGCAATTGCCTTTCGAATGTCGTTCATTGTCTACTTGTGCGAACCAACGAACGTAATAATTTGGTGTATTCACTGTATTCACATTTGATGTAAATATTTACACGTCGACAGGGGGTGAGTTTAAATAGCCCACACGTGTAACGCCTAGTGAACGTAAGTGAGAAAACGTGTGCGGCACGTGTACGCAAACTGCTAGGCAACACGAAAATTCAATTGATACGTAATCAAGAAATAAAAAATTATTAAATCGCTTATGTTACATGCGAGGAGATCAGCACTCAATTCAAAAATCAGAAATAAATTTACAATAACAAATCAAATCTTAGTCATGAGATCCATATAAACTGAGTACCTATATACAAAACTTGATTGGAAATTGACTTCTATCTCAAGTACTTTCGCCGCTATTTTGCTAGTATTTTTTCCTCCAAAATATATTTCACTATACTTACTTATTTTTTTACGACCACTACGGAAAATAAACAAATACGCACAAACAGCAGGCGCGAACATTCATGACGTATACATTCAAGGAATTACATAATGAAATGCCGAAAGTTAAACGTACATGCCGAAATTGGGAATATTACACTTTTCTAAGCGATGTCCGTGTTCATATGAACAAAATTCCTTCCTCAATAAGAAAAGAAATATAATCGGAGTGAAACTTTATTTCTGGGACTATCACTTTAGACCTTGGAAATCCCAAATAAAAATAAATCTGCTATAGATAGACCAATTTTGTCTTTTTGATTTAAGTTCGAAAGAGACTTACATCATTGTTCAACTTTATTGCACGCAGCGAGTTATAGACGAAGAAAGAATGGAAATATGATTTTGCCAACGGCCAACTTTTTTTTCTTTACTTCTTTCTGCTTTTAACAAATTTTTACAAATTTCCTACGTACTTCTGAATAGTGATGTGACTACATAACAAACAATACAAAGATGGAAACAAACAGTTGCTACTTGCTATCATTTTGCTTACAGTAGCCTGGAAATGTACAAAAGTGTAAAAAAGGAGATATTTGCACAGAACACAGGGAAAACGAAAGCTCTGAATATGACTGGTGTTGTTGTAGGAATGGCAAAGCGACGGGCATTAGCGTGCATCACGTATGCAAGGCTTTTTACCTCAGTAATTGGCCAACGTGCTTAAAGCTTTTAAGTTTGATGAAACTCCCGCGCGCGCCTTTCCCCGAGAACCTTTATACATTTTTAAAAAGCTCTCTTCTCTTCTATTTCTGCTGTTGCTACCGCTTCGGCAGCTACAGCTCTATACGGCAGTACAACCGCTAAAAAAAAGGAAACGAAAGGACGAAAAACATGAACCTATAGCTGTAGCAACATTACGTTGGTCTCTAATGTGCTCTCATCAGATACTGAATGATCAATGCGGCAACAGATGGATAATATATAGGAATAAATGGTTGAGATTCTCTATAGATCTCTAGAAAGTTCAGCGAAACCAAAATGTCAAAAAACAACAAATTAGATTTTAATACTCTTGTATTATACTTATCGCAAACTTATGAGAATTCCTAAAGTTGGGTGGTATATGGGAGCGCGGAGTACTTCGATGAACAACCAGTATATCCGAAATCTAAACATAAACTCATGAAACACAAAAAATACACAACATATACGCATTACTGCCGCTATACTTACTCTAATGGTGATGGCTAGTGCATACATATGTGTTTTTACTTTTCGCATCGTGAGTTTTTCGAAATACGCATAAAAATAAAACGAAATAACAAAATAAAATTCGAAGGCGCGCATTAAAATCCATATATCGTCGTCAAAGATAAAGTTGAAAGTAAGCAAACATATCATATCAACAATAACTACACGTAATCGCTAAAAACTACAGACATTGATCTACTAATTAAACATAGATTAATGCTAATTACAAAATTATACAATTTTTTGCTAATGATGCTTAATCCTTCAGTTCTTGTGTTTAATTGTTAAATGATGCGACTAGTTTCGCCTATTGAAAGGCATCTTGAAATGTAATACCTTTCAATAGGCGAAACTAGTCGCATCATTTAACAATTAAACAATTAAGCATCATTATCACATTTATATTACCCATCACCCCAACATCTAGTTGGTACACATTCATTTTACATTTAGAAAATGTTCTAAAAATATACAGATTTCCATTTTACACTCTTATGCCTCGTTCGCAGTTGCGAATATTCGGACAATTTGACAGCCACCGGAAAATGTTGAAATCATTCCAACTTTTTGCGAATAATCGCAATTTTTAAAAACCTATGTGCGCATTTAGGTTTAGCCAACCCATTTTAAAAAGTTATAGGTTCACTATCATGACAATTACAATTGCCGAATATTCGCAAATTTTTTTCCGTATAATCGGCTTTATTCATATATTTCGCATGACTTCTTGCACAAAAGGTGCCGATCGTAATCTCATCATCCTATCATACATTGCCCACTGATACCCTTCGAACGTCCGATAATTCACGTAGATCTACAGATAATCCAAACGCACTTGTCCGATGTCTCCTCTCAACTGTATTTCGACAATATAGTTTCTGATTGTACTTTCTGGTTGCTGTTCAGCAATACCTATATGTATTAGAACCGCTCTGGGATTTGTCCTCGTTGAAGTAGTAGATGCTCAATCCTCTGCACTTACACTAGCACATTAGAGAAACTCAATCGACATCGCATGTAGGGGTGCTGGTTACAAATGTACGTCATGGGGTGCACCCTATACACATTTTCTGATTTTCATAGTTTCAAATTCGACATACGTGCGGTGACAAGCCGACAAGCTATAGCGACAATCTAACATGGCACACGGGGTGTCCATCCAACTACCTTAAGGGTGCTTTCCATCTATAATCCCCTAACACATCACTGTGAGTGAATATTGTATTCACATTAAAAGGACATAAAAAAGTGAAATTTGACTATGTGTAGATTGCACTTGTATTTACACATAGTCTTAACATCTGACAATCATTTTTATAATGAACCAAAGACAAAACCTATTTCATTTATAAACTAATGAATGATGAATGATGAAAATAAAGAAAATTAACATGCGAATATGTACCTATAGATACAGAATTTCTTATTTTGAAGAACGTCATATGTCAATTGCTGCGTCTTCCAAAGAGCTGACAACGCATATTCAAAGATGAAATTAGAGCAAATATCCAGAAACGTTAATAGATATAATTTCTAGGTCTAGAAGTACATGTAAATGTAACATTCAAGTACATACTTGAAATGTAGAAATAATCCACATTTACAATTCGTATCATGAGATGAGTGCATATGAATGAAGATGGCAACATGCACTATGCTCGAATTCGGATGCGTTAATAAATATGAATGTGAATGACTTCACGTTATGGGATTTTACGCCCTAGAGCTAAATGTTACCCTCCAAGTATGTACTATTAAGATAAGTTTCAAGTACTTACATTGAAATTGTAGAGATATCTAAGAATCGGCTTCTAATATAAGTAGGTATATACCGGGTGGTAGGGCATAAGGGTGAAAATAGGGAATTTACACGGTGTATCAAGTTTTGAAAATAAATTGCAGATCAGATCAAATAAAGACAATAATTTTCCGCGTCTTTTGATACCAAAAACGTATCTTATTACTTTATAATAACATTTGTAAATTCAAAACTAATATTAAAAATAGTTTTGTGGTTTTAAAATATGAGCGGCCACGCTGTTCAGAATGATTGAGCTGCCGCGCTTCTAGCAATAATTGAATGTTTATCAGAATGACAAGTAAATAATTTAATTAAATATAGAGGTTCGCAAAATGAATGAAATTTATTCAATCTAGAAAAGGGTTTTTTATAAAAACTTTGTTAATTTGTTAATTTAAATTACTAGAGTTGAAATAATTGTTTAAATCGCTACTAAACTTTAAGTAGTACCTACTGTTAAAAAGAGATTCTTCAGTTTTCAAAATATATTCTTTCTAATAATTATTAATTAATATTAAACGAATTTTAATTATAACATCTCCATTTAAGTAAACTATTTAATTGTCAATAATCTGACAAATATTCAATTGTTGCTAGAAGCGCGGCCACTGATATTTTAGAACAACAAATTTATACTGAAAAACGTGACCACTCATATTATTTAGAACGACAAAGTTACTTTTGATATTAATTAATAATTTAAAAATGTAATTATAAAATGATATAGGTAGGTAATACGTTTTTGCTATCCAAAGACGCGGAAAATTATTGTTTTTATTTGATCTTTTTGTATATATGACATAACGCGTATATGAATTGATTATTACAATTTTTGCAATGTAACAAGATAATGAGCAAAAATTTAGGTATACCTACCGACCCGCACTTGATTATTAAAAATCGGTTCTGAAATTGTATTTAATTTAAAATTATAATTAATTTGCGCTGTCGGGACAGTTTGTATTTTGCCTAAGACGCATTATTTTTTTTTTTATACATAATAAATTATGGACCGAGTTTGTGCACCATCAAAGTTCAAAATTTTAAGCTATAAAATGATCGATCCAGTGCGGTGTAGCATATTAACTTAATACGTCAAAATTTTAATTATACCTAAATGAGAAAAAAAAAATTTGCTGCCACAATGAAATGGCACACTTTCCCCATAGGTTAGTTGGTTAGAAAGTTTACAATTCTAGCAACTCTATGAAGGAAAAGTTATAAATAGTATAATGCGCAAAAATCATAACTATAGTAAGCAAACAACATTCCCGCACAGTTTGAAACTTTCGCTCACAGTTTACCTAACAAGTTTGGAGTATTCAATTTCTCACGAGCGCAAATTATTTTTTGATTGTTGCTAGAATTTCGATCGGTTGTTGGTTGTCAACTTTCTAGCTTATTAACCTATGGCAAAAGTGTGCAATTTCATAGTGGCCGTTTAGGAAAAAGAAATGGTGTTAGCGCAGTTGCATAAGGGGTTCTCTAACAGCACTATCTTATAAAACTGTTGCGTTATATCAATAACGAAACACTTCAATACATCTCCTTCTTTCTGGTTCTATGTTCTATGATTGTGCAGACAATTGTTGTTTGGATTGCATACGTTTTAAGATTGTTCGATGTGTAACAAACCATGCGCATATGACTGCATTTGACGTTTGACTCTGCGTTCGGCTTGTTCACAAGCAACAGTGAGTAGTAAATTACAATAAAACACATGGTAAAATTTGTGGACAATTAAACTATTGCAATAAAAATTAGTGATTTTGACAAGACAGCGCGATTTATTCTAAGATATTCGGAAATACATACCTACTTATTTATAAGGTAACAAAGCCAACAAAATACAAAAGAAGACTAGAATTCATGAAATTTATAACTGATGAAAGATAACTGGATCTATAATGATACTGATAGAGATAACATTATAATGGCAATAAATTGCTGCATGGATATAATAGTAGGATAAATGGAAGATAGGAAGGAGGTGTATACCCTATCTAAGTATATAAAATATATAGGTACAACGCACAACAACACATTGACGCATCTTCATACTAAAGAGAGAAAACAAAATCCTCATCATCCCTGAATCAACATACTCATCGTCATCGCATCGCACAAACGACAAATAAAATAGAAAAATCGAATCCGTTCTTGCCGTCGCCGGCCGACTATATATATACATACATAAATCCACCATTTTGCCATACCATCCCGAAGGATTGGTGTTGCTAGGGCGGCGGTAGAGAACAAACGCCAATCCAGACGACGGCGAACGACACGCGACTCCCACGATTGGCCCCGACGATTGGACTAAAACTACCCTCGACATCGACGAGGGATACAAATATTTGCGCAAATGTATAGAGAACACATAATTCCAGTGGTATTGGTACTGATAAGGATAGATGCAAACACAGAATGTCCTTGATAGGATCGTCTGCCTGGTTTGGCGAAACGCGGATAACAGAACAACGCTATCACGTTTTAATATTGTTATATTCACTTGGCGTTCGGCTTAGGCATAAGGCAAAAGTGGGTGCTCGAAACTCGAGGTTTAATATATACGGTGTGGTGTATTATTATATAGCCAGGAACAGGGTGAACGGATATACGAACGAAATATAATTAGATCAGTCACAGATATTAACAATATCAACAATCATTACAATCACATTATTGTCGCGTGGTCCAAAGAAGTGTGAATCGAAATTATACACAATTTTGGTGCGTCGGACCCAGTTCTGGCCAAAAGATTAGTGCAGCTAAACGAGTGCGCGTTGTTTTGGCAAACATTTTTTAGTTTTCATTTTTATTTTCCCTCAGTTCAAATCGTGTCCCCAAAGAAAAAATTTAAATTGTTTAATTCTAATTTAAAATTTCGAAACTGTTATACGGTGACAAGACAGGTGCGTCTTTATATCGGTTAAACTCTATTGACATCGTTTTTGGATTTTACGCGCAATTTAAAACAATTTGAGGTGAAGTGCAAAACGGCCTAAAGTTGGATTTCAAGGGCGTTTCGAGTTGCCTGGGGGCCTTAGGCAATTCGCCGTCAGCCCCCACGACGACGAGCACATCTGGTGGTACCGGATCATCCAACGACGATATAGCTTCCCATCAACAGTTTAACATCTTTCCGGCAATCTTTAGTCGACAATTGAACTTCAACGCTTGTCCGGCCTCGCAGAAATCCATGATGGACGATCTGCGACCGAACCTGGTTGGTGTGGGCAATCTGTTAGGTGTCTCCGGACTGCTGGACGATCATCACGGTCATCTAATGGGCGATAAGGGTGCACCAAGAAAATGCAATACCAGCGGATCCTCCGCCGAAGATTTTACAGCGATTTACGGTGGTCTACAACACACGCACGATCATCATGCACATACACCCGCGCACACGCCACCCGCCGTTCCTCGTACTATTACAGATCACACAGGTATGTCATTGACAACTAAAAGAAGCCTTAAAAATCTCTTTGTTTGATGGCGTTTAAATAAAACACAATCTAAATCATAAAGCGCAAGCGGGGTAGACAAGGTTTTTTAACAGAAATAACTTATACATAGATTCATGGCTTGGATCCGGTAAAAAAATACCGTTAAAAACTACTGGTAAATGTTATTAATTTTGAATGTTATTTATTACCGATTTGGAAACCTTTAAAAAATTTATTTCATTTACCGGTTTCCTTTTCCATTTACCGGTATTTTAATAACGTTACCGTACGCATGACATTGAGTGACACTATTCGTCCTGTCACTAATGGTACCGCCTACTTCGAAGGGTACATATGCCAAAGCAAATGCTATAGGTACGATTTTTTTAAATAATTTTTACATTTTTTTACCGTAGATACATATTTTACCGGTAAAAAGACCTCGTACTATTACAGAACACACAGGTATGTCATTGACTATTAAAAGAAGCCTTAAAAATCACTTTGTTTGATGGCGTTCAAATAAAACACAATCTAAATCATATAAAGCGCAAGCGGGGTAGACAAGGATTTTTAACAGAAATAACTTATACATAGATTCAAGACTTGGATCCGGTAAAAAATACCGGTAAATGTTATTAATTTTGAATTTTCGATATTTTTTACTGATTTGCAAACCTTTAAAAAAATTATTTCATTTACCGGTTTCCTTTTCCATTTACCGGTATTTTAATAACGTTGCCGTACGAATGACATTGATTGACACTATTCATCCTGTCACTAATGGTCACTACATCGAAGTGTACAAATGCCAAAGCAAGTGGTATAGGTACGATTTTCTTAATAATTTTTATATTTCTTACCGTAGATACATATTTTACCGGTAAAAAGAGTTACCGGTAATTAATCAAACAATGCAGCGGAAACGTTATTATTTATTCGTTTATTAATTCGTTAGTACCGGAATCGATATTGGTTTCGGTTCGAAGGCCTGCTTAAATCAGGGGTCGGCAGACTTTCCAGTGAGAAGAGCCAAGTTGTGAAGAAAACATGATAACGAAGGTATCAGAGAGCCAATTTTTATTTATAACTTAGTTAAAACAGTAACCTTTCATCGATTTTGAAGGCTTTGTTATGTCCGAGTTGATGTCTGAAGAGCCGCAAACGCGTATGCAAAGAGCCGCGGTCTGCCGACCCGTGGCTTAGATTATTCGCCAGATCATTTAGGCAATTTAAGTTGGGCCCTTTCTGCTCTAACCTAAACTTAACTTGAATCCCGTACCGTTTTTATATCTTTTAAATCCAAAAATAGATAATCACAAAACTTAATATATTTTTGGAAAATGAAAATATATATATGAATATATTTCCTACCCGTGGTAAAACTGGATTCTTCAATGTAAGTATCTATTATAGTCCTCTTAATAGAAAATCAGGAAGTAAATAATACTAATTAGTATAAATAGGCAAAGATAGGAACATGTGTACACTATGAACATGTGACAATATGTCAAATTGAGTGTTAACCATCGTCATTATCCACACGTCGTAGGCAACGAGAGTGCAATAAGACCGAGCGAGGGTGTAAATATCCCCTTACTACAACAGTAATGAAAATACGTATAAATATATAAATCTATTGTTCATCTCGGACTGGTTTCGCCTTGTTGGATCGGTCGTCCGACTCCGAAATCAACCAAAAGTTGATGTCGAACTGTGAAGAACCAGAACGGCGCACATATGTAGAGCTCTTCGCCGACAAAAGGTCCATATGTTCTTTACGTGTAGTACTTCTCTCGTTTCATCTCATCCCCTTCATACATTATTACATACATATAACTAATGCCTGGTCATTTAGGAGTAATTTTTACATGGGCATCATGTGTAGCAATGTATGAAGCTCTGGTATCAAAGAAAAGTTTTATTTTATAAATATCAATATTATAATATGAGGTAATTAGCATTGCGGGTTATATTTGTTATAATTAAAAATAACCTAGCAGCCTGTACATCAAGTGTTTAGGTAGTAAGGGGAGTACCATGGTCCGCACATCCTAACGTGGACCCCCAGGCCAGGCCAGGCCAGACCATACCAGGATCTCTGGCGGGCCCCCTACTACTGAACTGAACATTACGCTCCGGGGCCCTCTAGCCCCGAGCCCCCTGGCTAGAGCTCTGTCAGCCCTCGCCCCCCTTGGCTGGGCTAGGTTGGCTTGGGGAGTACCTAAAAACTTAGTTCAGTGTTCTTCAAAGTGTGTTCCGCGGTACCCCGTGGTTCCACGCAACCTCTTCAGGGTTTCCGCGCGCGAATCAATTCTAAAATTCGAAACATAATTTGAAGAAAACAACTACCTATCTATGTAGAAAGTTTTTAACATAGGGTTCAGTAGAAAATTTTAAGTAATAATTGAATAAAAGGTTCGGAGATACATATGTGTCACTTTAGCAATCGTACAAGACGAAAGACAAACCCCAAGGTTCTGCAATTCACTGACTGAATTGCACAACCTCAAAATTGATGGTTTTTTGAGGTTTTGAAATTCAGTCAGTGACTACCTGCTCTGTCCTGATGAGGGCCAAAGCCCGAAACGCGTCCGCGGATTGGAGTCGCTGACGGAATTGCAGAACCTTGGGGTTTGTCTTTCGTCTTGTACTATTGCCAGCGCCGTATCTAGGGCGTGGCAAAGAAGGCCCCTGCCACTAGCGCAAGATAAGAAAGGGCGCTACGCCGCCACATGAAAGCAAGTATTCACAAAACAGGCAAAAAGAAAATTTTAGTTCCCTAACTGATTTTTTAAGCTGAGAGCCCTCCACTCTAACCACTTTGTTACATCTTTGGCGCCCAACTGGAGACAAATTATAAATTTATCTCCTCTTGTTCAATGGAATACTTGTTTTTTGAGACTGTGAGTGAAGGGCGCTGTCTAATAATTTGCCACAGATGCCAGCATTCCTAGATACGGTCCTGACTATTGCTAAAGTGACACCTAGGTATCTCTGAATCTTTTATTCGTGTTTTTGCTTAGGATTGTGTCATATCTCCAATACTCGTGGTGCCGAGTGTTGTTTTTAAGTAAACAGTAAACACACTCACAATTCTAGAAAATTTTATGTTAAAAAAAGGTTCCGCGGGATTGCAAAGTTTGAAGAACGCGAGGTATTATGGGGTGCCGAAAATGTAGGTATTCGAGGGTGAATGGATTTTTCCATTTTGCCTTAGTAGGTACTTATTAGTCGGTTATTCCGATATCAAAATGTGTATCAGGCCAACTTTACTGAAGAGGAATTTGGTTATGAGATGTTGGTAACATTCTTCAAATCTCAGATGAAGAATACAACACAAACTGCTCTGTCCTCAGATACATAGTCGTCAGGCATGATCTGACTATAGGTAAGTCCCGAATATCTGACTATAAGTCTACGAATACCAGATTCCTCATATCGAATGAATCTGTCATTGTCAGCAAATTCAGCAAATTTAATAGGAAGAGCGCGGCTAAGGGAGATGTTTGAGGCGAACATTGCATAATGCATTGGATTACGTGATTACGTATTTTTCGTCTGAGGCTAAGGTAAAATATTAAGGCAGTTAGAGAGAAGCTGATAGAACGAAGATGATAATACAGTGTTATCTATAATGACAGTTCTGCCAACCATTTCACTTAGGTAATATAAAAATTCCCTACAATTTTGTTCTAGTAATTTTAACGAAGTTATTTACAGGCAAACTTTTGTTTACCGTATAAAAAATCTATACGGACTCGCATTGCACATCTATCCGAGAATAGGTTCGTATTTCATCAAAGCATCAAACTAGTTCCGAACCGTTCCGAACTGTCCGACGCATGAGCAGTTTTGAAAAAGCGCTGGTTTTTTAAAACTGCTCATGCGTCGTACAGTTCGGAACGGTTCGAAACCAGCTGGTGCTTTGATGAAACAAGCCTAACATAATAGAGTCCGTTTAAGCTTGTAATATTTTGGCCCCAACTATTTTTTCTATAGGTAATTCACCGAATTAATATTCAAATAATATTTTAGGAATTCAACCTTTGATTACTTCATGGCCTAACAAGAAGTCAGGATTAGAAATAGTTAGTATATGTATATGACAAGGGAAGAAAGGAGCATTTCCATCCCGCGGCTGCAATCAGGCAAAAGAAGGAGATTATTTTTTGCCGTTATCTCAGAACTAAGTTAGTCAAAAATTTAAAATGCAACACAATAATAAAAATAAAAAGTTAGCAAGGATTTTCGGTACACCTTGATTATGCAACCCAATAAACATTGCCATTGAAAAATGGTTAATTAGGAACTCAATTTGCCAAAGTAAAATTGTAAAAAGTTCTGAAAAGTTAAAAATAATATTGAAATTTATAACTGAGTGCGGTTCTTGCAAGGTTTTACACTTTACACATTCTTGCATGATCCCCATCGTTCGTTATACATAACCTCATAACAGTCATAACTGTATGATCGTATTTCATCTTATATTTGTTTATCTGATTGTTTTAACAACAAAATTAATAAAATTTGTTCATTTACCTCCCTCGGGATTCAAAAGTGTTGTTTCTTCCCGATACATCGAGACGAAAATCTTACTTTCAGTAGAGGTAGGCAAAAACAGTTTTGTGTTTCAATTATAATATGCGCATTGTTTTATCGAATTACGTATTGGTTTATAGACAAAAAATAAATAGGTACGAGTTCGCCCTGCACAACTTTCCGACCATATACGACACTCCATTAAATTCGATAAATTCGATCGTCGAAATAATTTTGATAGGAATGTGTGTATGAGATTGATTATATTTTGTTATCAGTCTACATTCCGATCAAAATTATCGTTCTACCCTCATTGATCAAAGAAATTTTCCGAGTCAAAACATAAAACGTCTATTTCGACGTTTATAATTAACCTTTGCATACGTCTAAGCTTATGACTGATATAATAGTATATAGTTTATAAAATTTGCGTTCATAATAAAGCCATTCTAGTACTGAAAGCGGTTTCTTAATGCATATATCCTTCTATATCTATCATATACAATGCTTTTTTATTTCATTAAGAAACAGTTCGTAATGGAAAATTGGAGGCAGAATAGAATAGACAAAGCTAGCAAGATACTTTTTAAAATAACCTT
>JARJEB010002046.1:0-19637 GCA_030264535.1 Liometoxenus newtonarum
ATCACTCTGTATATGTGTATAATAATTAAATACTGAATAAATTAATAACATTAGTATATTAACGGTTGATTTTTGAATTAAAGAGAAGCGAAGAGCGAAGCGTTTTTATCAATAATTATTGTTTGTTATTCCTATACCTACCTATACAGGGTGTCCCAGAGCAAACGATACAGCGAAAAATGGCAGATTCTACATGCAAAAAACTGAGTAAGAAAGTCCCATACGAAAATGATCAGAGAAGCACCGTTTTTAAACAGGGAGCAATTTAAGTTGACCAATCAGAGAGCTTTCCCATATTCAAAAACCACCTGTTTCAGGAACTCAGTGGTTGCTATGACATTGTTGATCGGGCCATAATTTCTTTGGTCGACTGTAAATAATTTAGTTAATGTAGCTTATCTGTCATCCGTCAGTCAGAATTCCAGTCGTCCAAATAAATCGTTATAAATTCGTAAATAACAACCACTGAGTTCCTGAAACAGGTGGTTGGGAAAGCTTTCTGATTGGTCAACTTAAAATGATTCCTGTTTAAAAACGGTCCTTCCCTGAACATTTTGGTATGGGACTTTCTTACTAAGTTTTTCATGTAGAATCTGCCATTTTCCGCTGTATCGTTTGTTCTGGGACACCCTGTATTTATGATGGAATTCATTTAACCTCGCCATATAGGTAGGTGCACCAAGAAAAATGATAAAAATGCAAAATGCAAATAAAATTGTTTGTAAAAGCCAGCAAAATATGCACATACGAACGATGAACATATGAATGAATTAAATGGAGATTTTACAGCCATAAACAAATGATTAGTATTAAATAATTATGCAATAAATTAATACGTACATAATTTTTATTATTACATTCATAGTTAATTAGCATATTATTAAAGTGTATTTTTTTTTTGTAAATTATAGTTATTATAAAGAAATTTTTTTATTTGTAGATATTTTAATTTTGTATAGAAATATTTAATTATTGACAAATTGAATTGAAAATTGAATTGAGAAAAACACATTTAAATTATAATTTGCAAGAGTTGTTGAATTATAAGTACCTACTTACAATTTTCAATTTTCCATGACTATTTATTAGAAAAATTAGAAAAGTTTCTTTGTCAAAAGTCGTCTAAGGAAAAAATATGTCAGCAAAAAATAGAAAATTGTAAGTACTAATCCTACTATAACAATTGAATAACTAAAAAATTATAATTCAAATTGTTAGCACAAAATCAAAGATATTGGTATGAAATGTACAAACTGGACGAGCTGCTCTCCACCTCGTCTTGCGGTATTTATTGAACTGTCCAGCCAGCCAGGGAGCGCCTACAAGGGGGGGCCGAAGGGCTCCGGCCCCCCTGAGCGCCAATATAGCGGGGCCGGGCCCCCCTGAGAAATCTCCAATTCGCCAAGTGCAAAAAAAACCATTTTGCAATTGCTCTCAAATGAGCGGTAAATTTGAATGTTAACCGTGATTGTTGGGCGCAAATGTATAGTAGCTACCAAATGTATGAGATACATGTTAAATAAATGTCGTAACTTTTGTTTTGTTTTTTTCTTATTCTGGCCCCGGCCCCCCTGAGAAAATCATAAAGTCGGCGCCTATGGAACTGTCTAATCTTTTTCAAAATCAACAACAACTTGTTATTTCAGAGGACTCGGCCCAAAATGTCGAAAACTACCTGACCAGTATACAATAAATTTTCTAATAAATATTAACATGCTCTAAACACAAAAACAACGTTGTAATACATCTAAATCAATTTACAGCACTTAATAATTGGTCGTCTGTAAACACCACTTTCGTTATTTATACATATTAACTCCATCTTCTACAAGTATAACTTCCTTTTCACCATTAGCAGTCATAGCTCTTGTACTTACCATATTTCCAGTTCAAGATAGGTTCGAAGGACCAAAAATGTTAGCACAAAATCAATGATATTGGTAGGAAATGTACAAACTGGACTAGCTGCTCTGCACCTCGTCTTGCCGTATTTATTGAACTGTCTAATCTTTTTCAAATCAACAACAACTTGTTATTTCAGAGCCTCCTGACCAGTATATTCAATTTTTCAATTCAACTGTGTCAACAATTAAATTTTTAAATAAATACGAATAAAAGGGAATTTTACCCAATTTAATGCTTACAATAGTGGTAAACGTTAGTCAATGTGTATTCAGAACAATTTCTTCGTCTCTGTCCGAAAGACATACTGATGAAGGCTCATAGCCCGAAACAGTACTGGAGAAGGTGTCAAGTGTTCGAGTCATTGTTGCACTAGCTAGGTTAATTTGGGTAAAATTCCCTCTTATTCGCATTTATTTATTTATATTTGCTGGCGCCGCTCAAACCAATTAAACATTTGTGAATTAAATTTTTGTTAAAAAAATTATTAAAAAACTTACACGAATTTTAATTCTAAGACTTTGTCGCATACACGTCGTCTTATTAATAAAGTGTTCATATTTATATCCCCACTTGTCGAATGATTCGCTTCTTTTAATATAGAAATGCAAAGGATAAGTGTGATATCGATAATAATCAAAGTTTTTCGTTTCAGCGGGATACTGTTCGAACATTTTTGCCATCACTATCACAGAGTTCACAATCACAACTTTCACACGCCATTAAAACCAAAACCGACTATTTTTTTTTTTTGGAATTTAAATTTTTATTTATTGCTATCACACAAAATCAACTTAATCAGTAAGTTAAGTGTTTTCAGTCTTTAAAACTTTTGTTAAATACTTGTCGGTTTAGTAACTAACTTTAAGTTCGAAAACTATAACGTGATGTGATTAATAATGTTGCGAATGCGAAGAAAAATAAAAATGAAATGATTAATAATTATCATTCATCAGTCGACGCGATTGTATCGAGTAGCACGCGCCAACTGAATTTTTATTTTCATGCGCCTTCTGCTCATTGTTGCGGTTATGGTTGCTTTCTGTGGCGTGTTATCGTATTCAAGTGTAACAAAAAAAAAAGTAAAAAACCCCAAGAAGTTTTATAAGAAATAAATAAGACTTACACCGAACTCAGTAGACTATGACTGACCAACCGTCTTGTTCATGCATGTGCAGCATGCGCGGGTTTCTATATACATATTGTAAGTTATAATAATTTTTGTTTTCTTCAGGAATTGTTTCAAACATTCATCGTATTATGTACAGGTACTTAAGTGCAGTGCAGAATTGTACAGAGGGATATTAAATGATTGCCTTGTCCGTGTCCCTCTACGAGTAATTCACGCATCACCTATTTTTTTTATTGTAATTATAATTACAGACCGTAGACAAGTGG
Source organism: Liometoxenus newtonarum (assembly GCA_030264535.1). Classification (NCBI taxonomy): domain Eukaryota; kingdom Metazoa; phylum Arthropoda; class Insecta; order Coleoptera; family Staphylinidae; genus Liometoxenus; species Liometoxenus newtonarum. The sequence goes on from JARJEB010002046.1 coordinate 3,301, forward strand.
AAGTCAATAATTTCAAATCACTCTATAGATAAGTAACTTATTTGTACGTTTTTTTTCTCAAAATTGTTTTCTAAAAATCGAGTCAACCAACATAAGAGTGAAATTTAGAAATAACAAATAAACGAATCGTAATTATACAGGAAATTAGCTCATATTTTCGATAAAGTAAGTAAAGGCCGGTTTATGATTGCGGAATTAATCCCGTAACGCTTAACATAAGCGCTTGACATAGAAGGTTGAAGCATAATGTTCAAGAACTACGGCTACGCAAACCCTGGTGACGGTAATGATGACTGAGATGATGTCCTCGATGCTACCGATTGCCGTCATTTTTGAGGTTATTTTCTGACTTTTGACATGCATGCTTGTACTATGATAGCTTTTGTCATCAACCATAAACCGAGATTCTGAATCTTATATTAAATCTTATGGATCATTTCCTAAGTTAAAATCTTATGCAAATCATAAACCGTTCTTTATTTGTTATTATTAATGTTTTGTCATTAATAAAAAAACAAACTAAATTGTGTGTCAAATTATAACAGTATAAAAAACTCAAGACATTTTCATTACAAATGTTTGTAACAAGAACAACATAATTACAACAAATTTTGTTTTACTGCTTAATTTATAAATATTTAAGTTAAAGTACCTAAATGAAACCCAGAAACCTACAAAAAAATTTTAGTGCGCGGTTATTTCCGTTTTTCTTCTTTATACATTGCCAAACCATTTTTTCTTATTGATCCTAAACATTTTTCATTTCCAAATTCGATATATGAAGCTAAGTTGACAATAATTAAAAACAAAAACACTAATTTTCGTTGTTAAGCATTTTTGACAACTGAATTTTTTGACAACTGAATTTAACATTTCGATTTCGTTAGGATATGATTAATAAAATTTTGGAATGGAAGCGGAAGTTTTAAGCGCAAGTCTAACAAAAACTCTATTACCCTTTTTTTTAACTTAAACTCAACTAAAAGAAGAATTGCGATTACGACCCCAGACATCTACTATAGACGAGTTGATAAACTGATAAAGTGATAAATGTACTATACTGTACCAGAGGTTCTCAAATTTTTGCGGGCCGAGACCCAATTTTAAGAATTATCAATTTTCACGGCCCATTCGACCCCAGACATCTACTTTAGATCAGTTAATATACTGATAGATTTTCTATACTGTACCAGAGGTTCTCAAATTTTTACGGGCCGAGACCCATTTTTGAGAATTATCAATTTTCGTGACCCATTCGCTTAAGATAAGTGGGACCTTGGCACGCACCCAAAATCGGCTTGCGACCCACCAATGGCTCACGACCCATAACTTTGAGAACCCCTGTACTATACTAGACCGCCATTGCGGAATTACAAGCACTAGTTTTTCTTTATTTCAAGAAAAAATACAGTCAAGTGAAGTTTAAAAATACAGAACAGACGATTGACTCTTTGAGGTATTTACATTCAATTTATCTCTCTAATAATGATAATAATAAGAAGCAGGGAAGTAGAAGAGATTAGCCGGTTCTAACTCAGCCATCCGCCATCAACAGCCATCAATAGCCAGCCAGTTATCAATATAATCCACATATAATCCACATATAATCCACATATAATCCACATATAATCCACATATATTCCAAATAATCCACATATAATTATATGAATTATATGTGGATTATATGTGGATTATGTGGATGACTGGGTGGCTATTGATGGCTGTTGATGGCGGATGGCTGAGTTGGAACTGGCTAATCTCTTCTACTCAGGGAAGGCTTAATTGCAATAAAACAAGAAGAGTAGTCATCAAAAGTTTGCAAAACTGAGCATTTGATAATAATTTAAATTTGAATAACTTATAATCATGAATCATATTATAAAAATATGACTTACTTAATTGTATTAAACAAGTGTGGGTTTAAGAACAATGAAAGAAATACTCGTGGAAAAGTCAGTCAAGTATCAATTGAAACAAATGAATTCACTAAATACAATATCTTCTCACTTCTCTTTATGCTTCTACCGCATAATTATACAGAGTGATTTTAAATTATTGTCATCTGTCTTTTGATAAAATGAATATGCAAAAACAGGGATCTCAATAATTTAATATCACTCGGTATATTCAACTTGAGGAAATATAAATAATAAATAGTTCGTTCTTCGTTGCTTCCAACATACGGCGGTGCAAGACGCAAGAATGACACCGACGCACTTAAAATTTTATACCGGAATATGAATTGAAAATGGTAAATGTAAATTGTAAAACCCATGGCGTGTAAATTTTTCTTCAGATTTCATATTTTTCTATTTTATTTTCTTTATTTCTCCTTATTTCATTCTTATTTCAATTTATTATTTTATTTCAATTAACGAACTTAATAAACAAAAGTGAAAATATTCTTGATGTATAATAGTATATTATTCAATGAGCGCATATGCAGGCTATTATATGCGAGGGCGAAAGTTACGTAGCGAAACGTTGTCAAGCGGAGTAATCGCTTTAACTTAAAACTTAAAAATTCAACCATGGAATTCAGCTTGCAGTGTGAAGACGTTTGCTTGACAGACAATTTTTAACAACCGGCTTCTGTCATATATGAGTTCAAGCGTTTAAGGCAAGCTGAGTTTGTTTATCCTGTGTGTCACATATCATTATTGAATGCAGGGAAGAGCTGTGATTGGCGTAAAGTAAAGTAAAGTGTGTCAAGCTCATTATTCGTGAGTGATTATAATGTGGGTTATTAGTTGCCTACATACACACCTAATATGGTTGTTTTACTTGGTCGAAGCGGATAAAAGAGTTAATTATTTGATGATGCCGATAGTTGTAGCCAGAGAAATCATTGTACTTTATTACATCATGATATAAGTACAACACCCAACATTATATTATATTAAGTCGAAAGTATTTCATTTTGAAGCAAAAACATAATAACGTTATGGTTGTGACGTCAACAAACATTATGACCTTGAAACTGGTTAATACGTATGCGCTCTAACAAAACAGTTACTATATTCTCTAGAGAATTTCACGAATTTTATTCTCTAGGTAATTTTTGTGAATATATGCAGGGCGCCGACTACGGGGGGGGGGGGGGGGGGCGGGGGGGGGGGGGGGGGGGGGGGTTAGTAAAACATAATCAAAACAACTTGGCTTTTGAGTTTCGAATTGCAAGAGAATTAAGTAACTGAATTGCTCAGTAACTAAGTTGTATAATAAAGAATCAAGCACCTTAAGAAACCTTGAATCGACCAATCAATGTTAAAGGATATGTTTACAAGTGGGGATGTCAAAATTGGCCGAGATATCGAACATACCGACTAATCGGTGGAATATATCGTTGTGACTGATTAATCGATAGGAAAATATCGATTATTGAAAATTATCAATTCCAAATGTTAAGTCAAAAATATATGTATCTGAAACCTTCGACCTCACATAATTAACTAACTTATAGCTACATCGCTGTGAAATTTTCGAAATGTCATCTTAAGTTTTTACTTTTGGTTACAATTAATAGACGTCGCAATTAAGGTATTTTTACATACAATGTACCACAATGAATGATACCATACCATGTATTTGCCATAGATACGAAAATTGCATGATAAAGAAAGAGAGAAGCTGGGGTCAAAATAGCAGGCATAATGGCATGAACAAACGATTTTAAATTTCCCCCCAAAATATAGGTATGTCTAGGGTCTTTAATTTTTTCTGCTCTAGTTTTTAAGCAGTGATTTTTATAGAAATAGTCGGCACGAAAATATCGATATATCGTACTTACATTATTTGGGAAAAATCGATAATTGGAAAACATCGATTATTGTTTGACATCCTATTTGTTATTTTTTTATTCTAACATTGTGAACAGCAGATAACTTATTCTCTCTACACTTTTAATGAGTCGATATTTTTTACTGGTGATCAAGATTTAACTTAAGTTCAAAATAACACGTCAGTTGGCTAAGTGCGCTCCATGTTTTAGATTAACACCGCAATTTTCACCGCAACAATAGGTACTAGATTAAATTAAACCAGACGAAAATCCACATGAGTGTTGAATGCTTTTTAATTATCAAGGTTTAATTATAAATTCGTATCTTCAGTTTATAATTATGAAAAATTTCCAAACATGTAAAGTAATGAATTATTTCGTTAATATTGAAAGCAATCAAAGGTTCATTTATGCATGTGCTTCAATCCAGATGAAGCTTTGATTAAAGGCATTTTTTTGTCACAACTTATCCCAATGTAATGCGGTATTTCAATGGGGACAGCTACTTCAAATTTTAATTATTTCGTGAGTTTACAATTAACACGTACGCCAATAGATCGTAATTTGTATAGAGTCTGTTAAGACGAGTTTACACCGAACCGAGTAAAGTTTGTAAGATTAGTAACTTGAGTTTACGACTTTTAAAACAATTCAGTGATTTTTACTTGCTAGCGACGGTTTTTGGCAACAAATATAAGTCCAAGGTAAAAAGGTTTTCATTTAAAGTCGAAACAAAGTCCACTTGATATATGATCAGGAGCATATGGACATGAGGGTGGCGGGGGGCTGACGGGAGCTGGAATCCAAAAATACATATAATTTTCTTAATCCAAACATTAGAACGAGGGCTCGAGGGGGGGCTTTAGCTAAGTATACGAGACTGGTAATAATTATACGTAGATTATTATCTATTAAATTCGTAAAAGCTGTTATCACATATGAGAAGTTTGTACTTAATTGTCTCGTACTTCGTACTACAAATATTCATAATCAAAATCAGTTTTATTTAAAAATATGGCCTCAGTGGTATTTATAACTTACATTTTTAAAATTTAATTTTTATACTTACATAAAATCACACAGATTTATATATTCTTGGTACTTAGTTTTTAAATTATTTTTGCTGCTTAAACATAATCGATGACGTCATATAACATATGTTGGCTTACAGATGGACAGTAATAACTTATTATGGTATTAAAGACAATAAGTTCTTCATATGTTAGTGAAGAACAACTAACTAGACAGAAATTTAAATATTATCAGATAATCTGATTGTGGCCGTTTGGGCGCGTCCGTTTAGGCGCAGAGACAGTTTGGCGCGGGACTCTTCGACGCAGGGACTATTGGGAGGGGTCATTTTTGGAGTAAGTATAAAAATATTTAGAAAAACTCAGATTTTCATAATATAATATACGTTTAATTTCTGAGCACAAAATCTAGGAATAATACCTATTTCCAATGTTTGACAAACGTTTTTCATTGTTACCTGATTCTTGTATTTTTTGCATTGGTACATGCAGCAGGCATATGCAGCATTGTTGTATTCAGATTTTTTGCCGAAACTGTTCCAATCAAAAATGGTATGCAGTTTGATATGTGCCTATTTAATTTTCGATTATTGCAGTAGAAATAAATAACATTCAAAGAGAATAATACGAAAACTGTAATTAGAGGGCATTTTAATATTATCACAAAAGTACCTATATACCATATAGTATAAAACATTGGAAATATTATTCCAAGATTTGATGCTTAGAAATTAATATATTATATAATATATTATATAAATTTCTCTAAATATTTATATACTTGCGCCAAAAATTACCTGCGCCCAGTAGTGCCGCGCCAAACTGCCTCTGCGCCCAAACGGACGCGCCAGTAAGGCTGCGTCCAAAGGTGCCATTCGGATCTGATTGTTATCTCGTCAGCTTAACATTACCATATTTCTCCAATTACAATTATATTCTAGTAAAATCAACAGTTTCCCTGTTTTCACCATTAGAATAAACGACAGTAGCATCGCCATTAGCCTCTTCCCATTTTCTACAACAACAATATCTAAAAAGTCTCCTAAGTGCATTCTTAAAATTCTCATCTCCGAAATAAAGATATATGAGCATATAGAGTGACGTCAAGTGCAAAGACAACTCAATATAAGCAAAAACGATTAATGCATTATTATCCACTAAATTTAGTACTGCAATACTACTCAATATAATAAACAAATAATTATAAGTAAAAATTCGTACGATGTTCATTTTCACTTTCGTCTTCTCACTAACAGGGTCATCCTTATACGCTTTCCAGCAGATATTAATTTCTTTTACAATGACTGTCAGAAATAATATTAGGAACATAATGGAAAACTTTGCAAATATCAACCAACCGGAAACGTAATAGCAAACGAAAAAGTTAGAAAGGTAAATTATTAATGATACACTGTACAATGCCCACTTGAATTTCGAATCAGTGATAAACTGCAGTTTCATAACGGTTGTTGAGACAAGCAGTATCATTAAAAAAATGCAGTTGAATTTAAATAAGGCTGTTGCAAATGATATTAAGCACACTTCGTAAGCAATTTCATCAGCTAGTTGTGGAAAGATTAGTGTTACAATGAAGTCGATGAATTCCAGAAATAAGGGGAAGTCCAAGGCGTCGAAAATTGCCCAGTTGAGAAGGATTGTGTTGCGTCTTGTTTTCATTCGTTTATTTTTGTGGATAATGTGAATGATGAGAATATCGCAAATGACACCAACGATTGTTGCAACAATGTTGAAATATTCGTGGATGTCATAATGAAGGCTATTCGTTGTTGCATTGTATTTTATTGGTTCGTCTAAAACTAGATCAAAAAAGTCTTCTAATTCTTCCGACTGATTCATCTTGAATTAGTTTTGCCGGAAACCTGAAACCGGAAACAAAGTTATTTTAATAAATGTGGTATATTTTTCACATCACCAACAAACTTACTAATTTATTAATTAACACTATTATAACAATCTGCTTATTGAAGGTCTTCCAGTTGTGTTTAAATGTTTGTGAAATTTGTATTTGATTTAGATTAATCAACAATAATTGTTGTACAGTCTCTACACGCAAGTAGGAATAAATGTGACGTGAATGTTACTAAATCTCGTTATTTGGCCCACAATTAACACAAGTAAACAATTCCGACAAATAACATTATTTACACTTTTAATCTTGAAATTTATTTTTATCTCATACTGCTGCTTGCTAGCACCATATTCAAGATGCCTCTCTCAAGGCTTCATAACTTTTAAATAATATTTTGTTTCAATATATTATATATCTGTTTGTAATTACTTATTTTCTGAAGACGAAGATGGAATTTATCCAATTTGTTTCCATATAATTCAAATGTTATCGACACATTATGAGCGCGTGCGTGCGTAATTTAATATATTATTATAAGAAAAACGAAACTACACGTAAATAAAGAAACTCGGAATGTTGTTAAAACGACTTTCAATTCCTTTTTTATTTTTAATTATTTCCGTTTTTAATATCTTCACGGGTTGTTAATATTTCACAATTTCAATTTTCACATGACAATGCTCATTAATTTTTTACTTTATCACGTCAAGCAAAACTGTTTATGTTCGATGCAGAAAAATGTTAAACTATTGCGGCGTACTAAACGCCAACCAGTTGCTTAAAATGAAACTGTTGGAACTGTAGATCGGTATGTAGTCTATCTACTTGCTAATAGACTCAAACGTGAAACCAAAAATAGTCACAATGCCACAAAAATATGCTCGCGTATGTGCCAGCCAAACAGCAACCAATTTTTGTGAAATGTAGTGGGGGTGATTGACCGAAACATCAGAGCATAGTCAAATTCAACTTGGGCTTTGTGTTTTCAATTTCAAAAGAACCGAACCGCATTATAATTAAGAATAGTTTAAAATCTCATTACCTCAAACCGAGCATCGAGTTGGCCAATCAATTTTTGATGTGTTTATCTACAAGTCAAAAAAGGATGATGGTCGATAATTGGAAATGGATTATCTATGGATTATTCATTTCTGGATTAACACAGTTGCAGAAGAATCATTTGCTGCAGATCACGCTCTTTTCAATGAAGTGCTCTGGAGACCACTTTTCCTAATGTTTCTGAAACTACTTTTGGTAGTGTCGAATAGAAAAAAAGAACTATATTCTGTGAGTGAAAATAATTATAGTAAAATCAATAGAAACTTCTTTTATTCATCAACTAACAATTGCTTGCGGGATATCAATTTTCCGCAAGAATATTTTCATAATTTACAAAATTATAGATGCATAGGCAAATATTTTATATTTATTCATGTAAGACACTTAGTTTATGCTTTATTATAAATAACAATACATGTCGTGTCTTTCTGTTGTTCCTGTTGTTGCTGCTACATTATTAGAACCTAAAGAACGAACAGTTAGATGTTGAACGACAACTTTCACTTTCTTATATGTTTATGAATATAATTTGTGATTTAGATGCAGGATTCCAAATTCGTTTCGATTACAGTTTCGAACAAGTTTCGTCAATAATTACGAGACGTCAAAACACTTTTATTATGAAATTTAAAAAATTTAAAAAAATTTTCAAGAGAATAAATGTGCAAATATAAATAAAAAATTTCAAATTCAAGACTAAATTAAATAACTATTAGATATATTAAGTTGAGCAAGAGGTTTTTACTTTCAATTATTTTCTTTCTCATCAATAAATATTACTAAATATCTACTTATATTTCTAATATTGATAAATAACATATTAACTTGTTTCCTTGTTTTGTTCTGTTGTTTTTACTTTTACTGAATTGATTACATATATTATAGGAGACCAGAGTGTGTGTATTAATAAAAAGTTGTATTGTTATGTAAGCATAAAGTAAACAAGTTTAGTGTTCAAGTCAATTTGCAAGTTATTAATTCTTAAGGCGGCTATACACGGACGTTGATGCTCAAGCATGTTCGTCGTGCATTTCTTAAGACATCAACGACCGTGTATGGCAACCATAAGGGCGCCATGTACGACGAACCTAAATTCAAGCGAATCTTGGTTAATAAGTACGACGTACTTCGTCAATGCGCATACATATGTGCGACGTTTTTATCGCGAAACACGACTAGCATACATGTTGGTACATACCTACATGAACGTACGTACATGGCTTGACTTGAGACATGTATGCCCGTGTATTGCGGCCTTTAGACCTTATTAAATCCCTAACAGTTTTGAAGTAAAGATGTAAGTGAACGCCAATAATTCAAAAGTGTGAAACATTTTCTTAATCCGACTATAATTAAAAATGCCCAATGAAAAAGTTTCAACATCCTCTTTGACTATCTAATAAAATTATGAAGACACTGTGGAAATATAAACAAATAAATAAATATTCCAAAGGAAATTGTGTCATATCGTACAATTCCAATATTGTGTATCAACAAATAAATGAATAATTTTTATTTGTATCTATATTTGACTCTATTTTAGCGGATGTAAATTCATAATTAATTGAAATTTTAACTCTAATGGAATAATTGCATAAAAAAACGTAACAACGCAATTTACAAATTATTAAGAAATAACATATATTGTTAATGAAAGTTATGCTTTAAATTTTTGTGATGCGTTCTAGAAAGTTAGAAAATATTCATTTTTATCTTACTCTAGATGCGCTTTATTAAAAATATTCTTAAAATTATCTTTTAACACTTTGGTGTCCGGTGTGTAATTTATTTAATCAATCCAGAGAAATCTGCATAACGTAAAGTGAACTGAGTTAACGGTAAAGTGAATCGGTAATTTATAGCTGGCGACATTCTTAATTTTAAGGCCATCTTAAATTTTCTCTTCTATTAAAATAAGATTATAGTTACTTTCACGTAGCAATCCTCTTTTCATTTCGTATACTAATATCCACCGATGTTTGTTCACTACAATAATTCATCGATCCCGAATGGGAATTGATCCGTATACTGCGACAATTAAACAATCCCATTATACTATTCTTAAACATCTCGTTGTATTTGAACAAGTATAACGCCAAAGCAATGTTCTTCCCAACTTTGACGGAAGTGCCGAACGCCAGTACAAATTGTTTGATAATCGTTTCGTTCCTCAGACCAAATTCCGCCACGATGTTAACAATCCAACTGCTCAAGCATAAGCACACGAAAATCGTCGCAAAATTCAACCTAAATGCACCATCCCGTGTGCCATCACCTTTGTTCCGACAACGCTGGAAGTGCATGCACAAAAGGACGAGCAACAGGATGGCCATTAGCGCGGCGTAAATGCCGCCTTGCAAAAGGGTCAGGTCGTCTTTGCAGTACAGGATGTTGAAATAGGATGCGACGATGACTAGGTTCCATATCATCACGATGAGTATCCCTTGCGAGATGCATGTGGTAGTAAAGATAAGGTTCATCGCTAGGACGATAACGAAAAACATCGTCAGTATTTGAAGTGATATTTCGAGATTCGTGAGGACGCATTGTACGTGCCGATAGTTTTCTAACGTTTCAGTGTATCTCACCAGTCTTTTATCCACGTAGTAAATTAGTAGCACTAATAGGGTTAATAGATCAGCAAATGCGACGTTCAAGATGTAAAGATTCGTCCTGTTTCTCATCAATTTGCTTCGTAGAATTGTTACGATTAGTAGTGAGTTAGCCACAATACTCAAAATGTTAATGATGGTTATTATCAGTTCGTATATTATTTCGGGTTTTGTTTCCATATCTTTTATTGATGCCATTACGAAACTAAAATTAAAATCTTGTTGCAGAAAAAGCATCAATTTGTCAATTGATAATAAAAAAACTAACGGTGAGTATTTTACCTTGTTACTTATACGAGTATACCCTTTTCACATTTCCATTTGGTACTAATTAATTTATAATCTATTTATTTGTTTATGTCTCATAACTTTTGACCTATAACAAACACTCTGTTGAAAATTAGTGAAAAGTCTATCATTTTAGTATCATTTATTACTTAAAAATGTTTTGTTTTTACACTTAACTTATACACACGACTCTTATATTCGCAGTCATGCATCGCTGAATCTCACTTCACTCTTAAACTTTAAAAATATAAAATTATAAGATACCTATATCTATTTCACTTGTTGAGTTTTGTTGATGTTTATCGAACAACGTCTAAGAAAGTACTAAAAACTCGATGCATGTTGTTCAATGCTGTTCACTTGCTTTTTTTGATTTGCTTGCTGTACCTTGCTTCTAATTTTCTAATACCACTACCTTACCAAGTTACCAGTGTTACCACTTTACACCTTACAAGACTAGACGGTAGATAAAGTTAGTAATTCTTCCGTTCTTGTCTCAATCAACTTGATTGTTAACAAGGTGTTTCAATAAATAATTATTTTTTCTATAAAACATAAATTTATTCCTTTGTTTGTAGACAGCAATTTATTAGCTATGGATGCGTGCACTTGCGGTGCTAATTTCTTAACTCAACCATTCTACCATTAGTTGTTAGATTGTGCAAACAACACTTGCAATTGCTAAACATTCTTTTCGAAGATTGTAACTAACTTTTGCCAACTGTAGAAATTGAATGTCAGAGCTTAAGTATATTATAGCAGTCAACAAGAACTATAAGAAAATACTCGACGTCCTTGTCCTTGTCTTCGCCGTGTATCAGTGCGCAAATTGTTTTGGAAAGATCATAAAAATCTAAATCGATTTCCTGTTTCTTGCAGGTTTTTATATAATTTCATTTTTCAAATAAAAAATTTTATACAAGTTTAATTTTTTGATTAAATTAAAGAATGATGAATTGTTTCATCGGCCTTTTTGTGTGCGTTATGATTTTTTCAACATTTAAATTAATTCACAAAATAACATCAAAAATCCATTAGTTTTCTAAACCATGCATGGGATTTTCATTACCTGTTTTGTAGCAACAGGGGAGCATAACAAGTTGCAAATTAATATAATGTTTATATTACATTTTGAAATTTCCAACCTTTTTTATCCAGTAAGCACTGTAATCAAAAATTATAATTAAATAGCTGGAAAAAATTAAGTGAATTATAAAGCAGGCCCGAAAGGATTGACTTGCTTTTCGAGAAGAGAGAATGAATGAATGATGGTGATGATGATGATGATGATAATGATGATGAGTATAAAGCCATTCAAAATAATTAAACATTGAAAGTCACTCGTGTCTCCACTGTATATAGATATGAAAAAATTTTTTTACGTTAAAAACTGAAGAATTGCTATGAGTTTAAATTAATTAATTTTTTTTTTCATAAAATCATTCATTCATCAACGTTAAGAGATTATGCAATTAAGAGTGTTCTTTTTACAGTTTTACGTTGAGCCAGACTCTGGAGTGCGTTCAGAATGCAAGACTGAGCTTGATTCAATCCAGCTCAAAATGAGTTTCTAAAAAGAACGCGATTATTGTTATCACATTTTTTTAGCTTCCAGCAAGTAATTTTCTACGTACTTACATTCCATATTTTAGACTCCAACAATTCTTGCGATATCTTTTTATTATTACATCAACAAGCAGTCTTAATATAATTTCACATTTATATTTTGTAATTTGGTAACCGCAATATTTTGTATGACGCAAATAAAGAAGAAAGCTATAAGAATACTCACTAAAAGAAAAAGAGTAATGACTCACTATTATCCTCTACCACCTTTAAAGTGAAGGTAAATATAATATTTCAACGTAATGCTGAAAGAATATTATAAAAATATTGCGCAAGGATAATGGATAAAAGATTCTATCTATAAAAGTATTAAACATTCTATCATGTTGAGATCAAATTAACTGCGCACTATAGGCAACCAGGCGAGCGTTCCTTTTCGCTTCGGTTCGCGTTACCTTGAACGTGTTCAGTTCCTATCTTTCGCTCCGTAACTTCGCAAGAAGACGGTCTGTAGGTCGTTATAGGACATGGGAATTGTGGGCATGCTCTTGGGTTGCAGTTTCCGAAGCCTTTCGGACTAGCGCCTGCTGCTTTAGGCAATCAATATTTAGTTAATTTTCTGCTATAATTTTCCACTTTTGTCATCACTTTTCCGATTCATATTCCTTTTGCTTGATTTTGCTTCAGTTACTCAGTTTTAGCTTACACTCGTCAGTGTAAGTTTTGAATTGAGGTTGTCACAAATGAAACTCAACACGAGATCATATCATGTAGTCTTGATCCTTATGGCTTAAGCCGTTTGGAGACAGTTTGAAGTCATATATAAATCTAACTAAATCGACACCTGTTGCTCTACATTTGTGACCTTAACACTTTACTTGAACATATTTCAAAGTATTTTTTATACTAAAATAAATAGAGAAATAAAATTTTGAATGCAATTTTTTTTTTAAATATTTCATATTCATCCATTCCAACTAAATAATTCTAATCTCATTACGAAAATTGCTTTTTTCGCGAAACTCGAATTAATTCAAAATTATTCATTTTCGTAACATCATTACTCAAAGCTTTCTTTATTTCTTTATTATTCTTAGAATTGGAAATTAAATTGAAGGAGAGTAAAAAAAAAGTATATTCCTTTCCATTATTGCTATAATCTAATTTAATTTGCACATTTCATCTTCATGTACCCTTTAGGACTCGAATTTCAGAAAATGTTTCGTACACCTTCTTAAAATTGGTTATTCAAGGTTAGCGTTGAAGCAGTCGAGTCAAGGTAAAATTGATAAGAATGAAATGACAGAGTAAGAGACGCAACATACTGCGATAAAGATAAATGAATCATGAATGACGACTATACGAAGAAAACTGTAGGAAATCAACTTGAGTAAATTCGAAAAAGTTCGCTTCTTTGAAGTGTTCCTCTATTTTCATCCCAAGGAAACTCGAAGGTGGAATGGTGTTAAGAAGTTCAAATAAATTTCGTTTCTTTCTGCTTCGTGTCCCAGAAGCGAATTCGTTTTTGAAACAAAATTGAAAACACGAAGGCACATTTAATTAATAATTACCAAAATAAGTCCAGAGCGTCTTTTAAACACTTACTTACTTTTATTTACTTTGTTTCTTTCGTCTTTGAGATAACGAAAGTTTGTTTGTGATCATTTCCGTCATTTGAATTTTCAAATCTCCAATCAACCTTGTTTGTTTTTCTTAATACGAAAAGGGAAGTCGCAAATTTAAAATCAATTTTAATAATGAATCTTGTGCCTTTGTAATAAAAAGCATTTATTTGTTTTTTCTTTTCTCGCAAATTTCTTTCATCTTCTTCGACCTAATAACAACAAACTCTGGCATTGTGACATCGATAAACATTTATTTGTCAATCGGTTTTTGCAGTTACCCTCATGGTATAGGCGTATTTTCCATATTTTTCTCCTCTAACCCAATATAAAAGTAAATATGTCCATTTCGAGCCCGTCATTCGTCCAAATTCAAATAAATACAAATCGCTTACAGTCGTTTTGCTGAATCTACTTGTTCCCTATTGGAATTCATATATAAAGATTAAGGATACTAAAATCTAAGGACACAATACAAACGATTAGGGCGCTCGACATAAACAAGTCACCTTAATGTCCAAAGTAATCAACAACCAACGCAAAACCTTACAAATCTTCACATCGTCAATGTTTATTCTTGAGTCGCTTGCCGTCGCTATGGTAAAAGTAATACCCTCGGAAAGTTTTAGTAAACCGAGAAAGGACAAAGCTTTTATTGTCTTCGGGCTCGATTGATGAAACATCTTTCAATGTTGAACAAACAAGAAAATGTTGCTCCAAGAATGAAAAGAATGGTTGAGATATTTATTACACCTTGATCTACCAAATAGTGAGGGTAATTCCAATTCGTGAGGACTTTGCCTAATATTCCTTAAAGTATGTTGTCCTATGTAAGCAAAAGGAAAACCGAACTAATTTTATTAAATCTATTTCAAGCTTTTTTGTTTCTTTATATTTCCTTATTGGTAGCTCAACCGGTTAACACTTTGGTTGTTGATCGGGGGGTCGTGGGTTCAAATTCCAGAGCCGGAGACAATTGTGTCGATTCAAATGGGATTCGACTTGGTTTAGTTAATTAACTTAAAGATGAGTTAATCGATATTGACTTTCAACTAATACTTGAGGCGAAAGTTACAGCTGAATTAGAAGTAAAAGAAATGACCTCTACTTGAAGGTCACACCATACAATTATTAATAACTGACTAAATATTGATTTTGACGTGAGACCAACTAATTTCGTAAATTAGTTTAAATTTCCTGCAAGTAACATTTATTCGAACGAAGTCTCGCACACGGTCGGAAAGATGTGCACCTGGTGTGACCCGTACCGATTTAATGTATTTTGTCTCCATTCAGTAAAGGTTCCGTTCTTAGGGTGCTTTTAATTGATAAATTATCAAGGTCAAAAGGTTCATCTGCAATTTGTGATTTAAATATTATTTTTCGTTAGGACGTCGCGTACGATACAGAAAATGTTGGGAACCTCTGCATTATAGGATGTGTCTCGTGATATCAGTCTTCATATGTTCATATGATCTTATCATCTCTGGCATCTATTTCCGATTATATTAAACTAGTTTCTAAGTAAATATTTACGATGAGCGATGCTGTTTTAGTTCTTTATAAAAGAATATTTTCCGACTCAGGGAAGCGAGATTCGTGGAGATCCGTCAACCAAACCAAACCCGACTTCGAAATTTTAACCGATCATATATCTTTCCTTGCTGTACCTTCGGCAACTCAGAAAGTCGAAAGAAAATACTAAACCGAAACTTAATCTACTCTTAACACTCTTAACCAACGTGTAAAGTCTAATTTTCATTCAAACGCACATCATGATAATATGAAATTGCTTGTCTGTGGGCGATTTTGCCATTTATTTAATTAACTTGACCAAAACACAAAAGCGACTCAGTCGTATAATATCTAGGACTCTGGAAGAGGGAGACCATTACCTAAATAGGCCTCAAAGATCTCTATCAGAAAATGATGACAAAAATAGGCTGTTTCATTTAAAATAACAAAGTTGCTACCGATTTCCGGTATAACCGGAAATGCAATTATTAATTACAAAATATTTTACGCAAGAAATATAAATACTCTAAAAATTTGAATTCTCTATCTCAATGGGAAGTTCGAAAACTTTTAATGGGCACTTAAGTGAATCATCCTCTATACCGTGCGATTATTTTACCGTGGAACATAGCATGTGCTATACACACCGACGGATGGGGATAGAGGAGGGATGACTATGCATTGCACTGACGCAATGTATTGGCTTTTCAGGATATTTTATGGAAAATAAATCGCGAACAGTCCGCAGACTATTATTTCGTGAGTATAATTTTATTTCTACCTTTTCTTCGGTTGATGAAGAATTTGTGAACAATGAATTCAAATTATGACAACTGAGAGTAACGGCATATTATTTGATCGTGCATCGCACCTGCGTACATATCCACTCTCTCCCAGTCCGTCGGTATGTCTTTAGCAATACAAATCCCCACTGCCATGAGTTTGGCTCGTTTATTTTACCGCCGAACATAGGAACATAGCACATTTTATGTT
>JARJEB010002051.1:0-30946 GCA_030264535.1 Liometoxenus newtonarum
GCCGACAACACTTCTCATTCCAGACTACTTTGGATAGACGACTGTTTTCTATGACATGTAACATTGACAGTATACACATCTATTGAACACAGTCGACACAATTCTCTCCGGCTCTGGGATTTGAACCCACGACCCGCCGATCAACAACCAAAGTGTGTTAACCGGTTGAGCTACCAAGCTAATAGCTTTGATTGTTAATATTTTTATTAAATTTTACAGTTGACTTTGAAATAAATTATTATCAAGTGGATATTGTGTTGCAAAGGTATTAATTTATTTAATTGCATTTGATTTTATCGTGCGAATGCCTTCATGGACATATGAGCAAATATAGTGCGCAACAATCGAATCGATTCGATTGCCAGCCAAGTGGTTATGTTGTACGTTAAACCAGTCTGCAGGCAATCGTTTCCTGTCAGATAAATCATTTCGACTTCAATTTATATATACATATGTAGATGAATATGAGTACCATTAAATCATTTACGCAACATTCACACAGTTTCCTAATTTAATGTTGTACACAGTGGTCTTGAATAATTGACATCAAGTCTGATGTGAAACAGATATGTACCCCTGTAACGTTGAACGTTACTTTTGTACTCCCCGCCGGGATAACGTGCACTTGACCCCTCTTCATTTTGTTTGAAATTGTGACACAGAAGTTATAGTGTCTGATAAATCAGTATACGTTTGCGTCTCGAATCAACTACGTGAATCGTGACGATATTTTGATTTAGACTTGATTGTCTTATACAGATTTTTAAACAGGCGTAGTTACGCGGTGTGGCTGTTAGCCTGTACTTAGTTATAAGGATTGATACCGCGGATTACATTTGGCCTGTAAGCAAATCGTGAATTTCTTTTGTGTATGTTTCGGAAGTTAATAATAACCCGATTAGATTGTATAAAGTATACTACGTGTCTCTGGCACGTTACAAGTAGAGTGGCGCCCATTTACAGAAGAACCACGCTCTCTCCACTGCATCAAACTGGCAAAAAACAACGATCAGCGCAGTACCGCCATTCTAATATACCTACGGCCTGATGTACTTGGCTAAGGTCATTGCCGTAGTAGGATTCACTATCAGTACAAACCAATAGATGTCTCATTTAGTTTTGCAAAATTTGTGCGGTGTGAATCGTACCGATTTTATAAGGAACCAGGATTAATTGTGAAACAGATTCAAACCGTTGCTCTTAAAGATTTAAAGCGAGGGTTAAATTTTATACACGCATCTTATAGGTATGAGGTGCTCTTTAGGTGCGCGCTTTTGACACTCGAATAGGGTAAAATGAGGCAAAAGTTCAAGAGTACTTAAACTGTTTGTGAGTTTCGTATATGTTGATACTTCCTGCGTCTATGGAATCAATTGAATGTCATAATGATCGATGTGCCTTCGTCTACTTGAGATCTTGAGAAAATTGGAATATTTTACAATATGTCAAAAAAATGAAAATACACTCACAAACTATCAAAAAAAAGTTTACTGCTAGAACAATAAATCTATTTCAAGGACATGTTCAAAGCTTTTGCGTTTTACAAAAGTTAAATTGATTTACAACTTTATTGTTTGTTGTTGGTGTCAAATTTTTTATTACATTTCGGTTTTTCAGAACACATTGTATATTTTTTGCATAATTCACACCTTCAATATCTTTATATCTATTTATATCTTAGGCTTGATCCTTGATCCGATAAATGTAGGGAAAATGTTATGTCTTCGATCGTGATATTAAAAAAAAATTTGAAAATTGTTGGTTTTGGATTATAGAACCGGAACAGGGGGAACTGATTGTGCATGATAAAACACCGTCTTGTACTTATTTTCGAGCACCCTCTGGAAATGGGGTGCTAATGGGTTTACTAGTAAGAACCAACTACTTAATGCAAAGTTGCCAAGAGGGGAGAAAATCTTTTAAATGTTTTTATAACATTTATATCACCTAATCGTACTTCAAAATTTCATGTTGCAAAGTTGGATATTAAAAATTACTAAAATAAACAAAAATCATTTTTAAGTTAAACTATTGGAATATTATTCAATAATTTGGTATTGGTATTGTAATTTTGTCAGTTGATTGCTATCATTTAATTGCTCATTAGATTTCATTTTTAAATAAATGGCACCTAAATTATTTTGTGTTGTTTTTCAGTGGTTCATTGGTGGATTAATTTATTTTCCAATTTCAATTTTATGAAATGATTTAATAACATTTTATTTTGAAACATTTAACATAAAGCTTTCCTAAATTTGGGGTATTTAGACGAATACTTTTCCAATCTGTACATATTAGAACACAATTTCAAAATACAGAAAGAAAGGAACATTTCTTACAACCGTACAAAAAATTAATTTCTTTCTTTATCAAACATCTTAACAGTCTGACACTCCACACGCCAAGAAAGACCAATTTATTCAAATTTATGCAATAATTTCAACAAAAAATGATTATTATGATTAAAAATTTATTTTGAAGATAAAATTCGAATTACGCTATTTTATTTGCTGTATTCAGCAAACATCTTGAACACTGTACGATAATAATTAGAAAACGAGTCACAACGGCGTTATTGCAGTTCAGGCTAGAAACTAATTATCATTCGTTCAATTTACCAACATCTGCACACAGCATTACGAGTATTCCAAATGAATCTGTATATATGATATTTTTGTTGAAATGATAAAAGACAAAACAACTATTGTGACAAAACTGGCTGCGCACCCTAGGCAACCAGTCGGGCATTCCTTTTCAATTAAGTCCGCGTATCTTGGACGTTTTCGTTTTGACAATTGTCAATGGCCTTGTATTCCGTTAATTTCTTTTGCACCGTAACCGTACCAGACGACGGTCCGTAGGTCGTGATCGGACATTGAGGTGAGGACAGGCTCTTGGTTTAGACTTTTAGAGTTTCCGTAGCCTTTCGGGTCCGCGCCTGCTGTTTTTAAATTGTTATGTTCAAATTACGTACCTGTGCCATACATCTATGTTTGCCTGGTAAATAAAGAGCTTGGTCCCTTATATTACCTACATCTCGAACTCGGCCAGCCAGGAACCCTCTAAAACCATCCAATTTGTTAAAAATAAATATCTTATATGAAGAACAATTTCGCTATGGTTCTAGATATTGGTTTGGTTTTTGAAAATCCGTAGAAGTCTCGCCAGTGTACCTCCTCAATCTTCCATCTTCCATTCAGTGTTACTTTGAAGTAGAGGTGATACTTTCAGGCCCCATCCATCCAAAGGCGAATCGACTCCGTTACCACCCCTGGCATCAATACCACCGAACGAGAAGAACTTCAGTGTATAAGTGTAGATAGTATTTGTATATTGATTGCGGGAATGGATGTGAAAGAAAGTACGGATAAAGGCGAGAGTGAAAAAGTACCTCTACGTATTGAGCCCGAGCTTTCCTGCAAATCCCTACTGATTGATTGAATTGTAAGTTTATAGATTCCGGTTTTCTTTATACCTGCTACAGTAGATAATAGACAAAATTTTGTGTAGTTTGCCAATGGTTTCTTTAAAAGGAATCACAACCCGCTTTAGGAAGAAGAACAACGAATTTTTGTTGAATCAATTATACTTATTTCTCAATTAATTAGCGCATAAGTTTGTGAAAGTTCGAAAAAAGGTCAAGAAAGTTATTCTTACAAGAATTGGGAAGCTTGATAAAGGTCTTGTCTAATTGAGTGTCTTATTGTGTAATTTATCTGAAATAATTGATTATCCTGTAAAAGAGGAAGTCGTCGTCGAGAGGAAGACGCGTCAAAGGATCAAAGGAAGCAAACGAAGTTTCTTTGGATTTTAGATACTCAGCAATTTCGCATAAATGCACGTATTCATTTCGGTTCACGGCAATTACGAGTATTCTCAGCTTAATTTCAAATAACCGTCTGCTCCTGAAATCCACGCCACACTTCCATGATAGGTTGTTGGTTCCTTACTTATCTAACTTATCCAAACTAACAACCGCAATTGGACGGTATCGTCTGCAAAAGCGTGTACGAACTAATCCCAAACGAATATGGTACAAATATTGGCGTTTGTATTTGTATTTGTTAACATTTTAGGAACATGGAACAGTTCTACAAGGCGGTTACACAATCGCGGCTTGAGGATTAATCATCTGACAATTCATCCCTGGGGCTTGTTGTGCTCCTCCATAAAGGAGCAGCCTTATATTAAATTATTGCTTCATTGCAGTAGGCACAATGAGCGTGAGGTTCCTTTTATCAAAGAACATTTACAGTTAACTAAAGAATTACATACGTGTTTCCATATGAAGCCCGTTTTGGTGTTGTGCTAATTATTTTAATTAATTTTGACAACCGCTAACAAAGAAAAACACCTTCATTGTTATTTACCAAGGAAAAACGCGTTGGTGAACACAATTGAAAATCTTTCTCTTGGACGATACTTTTTCACTGAAGTACATTTTTATATGTTAAGGTGGCGCTTGAAATGCAAAGATTCTGTACCTATTATCGCCATCTATTCGATACTCAAAGATTTAAACGCAAATCACAAATATACGAATTAATTTAATGAAAGGCTGTTGCCGTGGTTGAAATTAAAAATATATAATCCCATTACGGATTTTTTTACAATTTAATAACTTTTTCCATGCGCAATATTTTTCGCTTCCCTTTATGTTGATCGTTCTAGATGTCACATCTATGTTGCGACATCACGCTTTTAACGAAAACCGTTATGAAACGAACGACGAATGAGCGAAGGTTAAAGAAGAAAAGGCACTTTTACACCATCAAGTTTATAAAAAATGTGGTGAAATTTTAATAACGAATGATTTATGCGCCTAATACTCACTCGCAGGTGTCGTCGACACTTCACACAGTTTTCCAGTTAACGCGCGCGCTCGACACCGCAAAGATTGTTGTTGTATGGCATCTATAGCATTTTGCATGCGAAAAGGCAAATAACATTTTTCACCTTTTCAAGTTTTTTATTTTCAAAAACTTAAAACGTGTAGCCTTTTCACATAAAGGTCGCTATATCGAAAGTGGGAAATTTTTGAAAGAGATTGTCATGTGCTGTTCGTATCTAATATTGTTACAAGGACTTTTCACTTTTTCAATTTGATAAATTTATTTGAATTTAGCAGAAAATATTTTAAATGAGAATCAATTGTCACTTTTATTAAATCGTAAAACTTCGTAAGGTTATAAATTTAATAAAATTTTGCGAAGCCAAAACAAAGAAAAAAAATTGTAATTTCATAAAAAGTTTATTTATATATAAAATTATTTTTGAGAATCCAACGTACTCCTTGTATTCCTTGTTTGGAATGTTTTAACATATTCGTGTGAGCATGTTGCAATGTGTCGACGAATTGGTTTATTTTATTAGATTTAGCTTATTTAATTCGCATCACGTTTCTTGAAGATATTTATCCTTCTTCATGATGCTTGGCCTGAAGCCCATCAACTATGTGCCGAACACTTCCTATCTACCTATTGAATATTTCTAAGACAACATATGCATATCCTTCTGTCTGAGGAACTAGTAAAATTTTCTTTGCGGATTAGATTTTACAGTTGTTACAGGATTGCGGGCGAAGAACAACTTCCTGGTAGGTGCGCCGAAAATGATATAGCTACGTATAAGGCGACAAATGTTAGAACGAAGGATGTGAGTTGAAAAGGGCAAAACGAAAACGATTACCGTCATATGGGTTGTGGTTGTAACATTTCCTTCACGCACTTTGATTTGATGGAAATGTGTTAAGCAAAAGGATATGCGGATCCTGCCTTGCTGAGTCGATTTGGTGGTTATAACCTGCGCTAGTATTTGAATGATTTGATGTTGCGTGGATTTCGTGGGACTATAAATTTTGAAAATTATTAAGACCTTTCGTGTCCCGAAGGAAAATTGCCCGAAAACAGTTGACCGAAATAACAATTCCCCGAAAGGATACTTGCCCGAAAATAAAATTCCCCGAATTATAATTGACCGAAATGAGAATTGTCCGAAAATATTGTTTTGTAAGTGGGTTAGTCCTAATTGGGGTTAACGAGAAGTTAGTGGTAAATACACAAAACGTACTTGGTTTTAGCGTACTTGGTTCGGTTTTGAATTTTCGGGCAATTCTCATTTCGGTCAATTGTAATTCGGGGAATTTCATTTTCGGGCAACTATCGTCTCGGGGAATTGTTATCTAAATCTACTTGAATAGGATTGAAGGATTAAATCTTGTAAAAAATGTTAAGATGGCGCTTGAAATATATAGAATTCTGTTTCGCAAATCTATATAATATAACGCCATCTTAATCTTGAAATAAGTACTAAAAATAACAAAACATTTCAAATACATTTTGGTTGACTTCGTCTTTTAGTGTGACAAAAATGTGTTTCCTCTCAGCAGAAGAATGGAAAACACCGAAAGTTAATTAAAGCTGACAAAAAGAAATCGTTAACAAGATCATCCGGTTTTCCCCACTTCCTTCGCATTCATTTCCCTCTCGTACCTCATCTGGGTGCCGGCATCTCATCGCTCGCAGCTTTTCTTTTCTTTTCTTTTCCATTGCGTTCACTCCCAGTTCTTGTCGCTACCATCAATGTGTACTACGATTCTGTTTCAACAGCTATATACATATACTGTGACTGCGGGGCTGGGCTGGGAAGGATACTGAATATAAATTGCATTGTATTACGGTATTATGCATATCAAGCTACCCCCGTGGTTCTTCTTACATCAAAAAACACGCCGGTTTTTCGTGTCGCACGGCCCTCCTCGTACTCTATTACCACCAGCATTGGTAGTACAAACATGAAATTCTTTTCCTTCTTTTCTGTCACTTTTTGGAACACAAAGCTGTAGACAAAAGGACATCAACAACGACAACGAAAAATTCTGACTGGGTGTTACAATAATTTAAAAATAAGACAGAAACTTTTTTTGGCCATCTAACAAAGTCACACATTAACTAGTTAAGATGGCGCTGTATATATAAAGATTTCTGTAAATTATCTTGTTTCTAGGTTTTCCTTTCCCTTTTTTGTAGGTATTTTTTGAAAACATTTGGTATAATGATGTGTTGATATGTTCTCGAACGCGTAGCGTGCGCTAGTTTTGGATATACACGGGTTGATGCGAAAAAAGTTAGTTGAAAAATGAAACGACATCTCTAGGATGCGGTAAATAAAGTTTCGCGACAGACCGACTCCAGAGACGGGAAGTCGTCCATTCGAACAAACGGTGAGGAAGAGAACCCCAACAATTCAACGAAAGAAACGAACGAACTATGTGAAGAAACCAAAACGGCTTCAACTTGTTCTTTGCATAAGTGCACGTGTAACTCTTGCACACAACGTGGAATTTGAAAAATAATGCTCATCTTGCCGGTCGACTAAGGGACAAAAAGGACCACAAACCTTGGAAAGGCAAAAAGATTATGGGGCTGTGAGAATATGTGACAGCAAAATAGAAAAAAATGCGATAATGGACCATGCATATAGGAAAGGACTAGGAGGATAACGTGTTGTAATTTATATAAATAAATACGGTTTCTGTACACCTCCCACAAAAGTACATTAATGTTGATAAAGTGTCGAAAGGACTGAATATCTTCATGACTGCGTGGTAAACAAAATTGATCAACCGTAAAAGTTGATTTTACTGCGATAAATGTACATTTTGAGTAGCTTTTGTTTGTTTACTGGAGCTGTGATTGAAGGAATATAAATAAACAGGAAACGTTGCAATGAAGAGAAGAAATCGCATTAATTAAGTTGTAGGTACCTAACGTTTTCGGCAACTTTTAATTGCAGACGATTCACTTCGAATGATTAAAACTAATTAAAACCAAAAAGTACATTCTACCAGGACCGGCTCAATAAAATATTTACATAATTAATTTCTCTATCTAGATCTGGGATATAACCATATAACAACCATTGGATGCCCCTGGGAAATATTTTATATTTTCATAATTCATACACGAGAATATTACAAAATCAAGAAAGAGATAAATCTCGTTGATGAGTCAGAAAACATCACCCAATGAAAACGCAGCCTTTCAACGATTCGTGAACATTTTCCGCAATCTACTCTCGATTCTCAACATTCAACAACTCCCTCAACTCTCACTTCTCATCGTGTGTACAAATTCTCATTTCATGATGAAGCGTTTCACTGGAATGTGCAATTATAATAACGACGATGCACTTCCATGCACTTCGCATGCAGTGCAGATCTGAAAGTTGCGTTTATATCTAGTAGAAAAGAAATGGAAATCAACAACTTTGTTGACTTCAACTTTTTGCTCAAAACCCATTTTACATTATCACTTTATTTCCTGTTTATTCATTATCTTCGAGTACCTTCCACTCAAACGTGAACTCGTTTCGAATTTTTTTTATTTATTTTTTTGTATCCTTATAAAGAACAAAAGGAAATCACATTGAAAATGAAAATGAGGATGAGAAATAAAAGTTGTAAATTATGCTGCATAATAATGCGTTTCGATAAAACAGAAAAACACAGAAAAGTGAACGGAACAAATTTAAGTTTCAAGAAGAAATTTCTTGTACAATACGAAACAAACAAGGAAGAAATTAACAATGATAAAACAAGAACAGAGTTCAGAAGTGAAAGAGTGCGCAACCTTCGAAATTGAAATGTAAATATGGTCCTTTACAGTAGACAGGAATACCATTGTTATCCTTGAATAATAAAAAGTAAGCCGTCGTCAATGACGCCAATAA
Organism: Liometoxenus newtonarum; assembly: GCA_030264535.1. Classification (NCBI taxonomy): domain Eukaryota; kingdom Metazoa; phylum Arthropoda; class Insecta; order Coleoptera; family Staphylinidae; genus Liometoxenus; species Liometoxenus newtonarum. The sequence continues at coordinate 8,731 of JARJEB010002051.1, forward strand.
AAATCTTTTTCTTTGCATTTGCGGTAGCTCCAACTTTTTTCTTCTGCTTTTGCTTCGTTTCATCACTTTACTCATAACTGCCGAAACGACAAAAGTTTTCAGCTTTACTCTTGAGTTTTCAATTTCTTTTAGATAACCGTTTCTTCTATTTATTTATTTTTTTAAATGTCACTTAAGTACAACAATAAATCGAAACATTGTTTTTGTTCGGCCACTATTAAATGACACACTTTTGCCGTAAATTAGTTAGCTAGAGTAGATAATTGCTCTCAGCCGACCCAAATTCTATCCACTAACAAGCAAAAGTAAAATGGTGAAGCCAGACTTTCTCGCACTCCATATAAATAACATTGATTTTGGTTATAGTCCACTATGGCTTTCAATAGTGGAATGCCAAGCGGCCCACCATTATTTCTTTTCCTAATTTTCAGCATCAAACATGTTATGTCCCGTGTCTGTGGCACTGTTAATTTTCCGATGAATGAAAAAATGTTGACGAACCTAAAATAGTGTAACCTATACGATTGGAAAACATTCTCTTTCTCACTGATTTCTGACTTCATCTCATGCTTCAATTTATGACGCTCATGAGAAATTGAATACTTTCCGACCTTATTCGGTAAAATATTATTTTTATCATTTTATTAAAAAAAAATTTATAACTTTTTCATGAATTTATTTTTACATGTTTTTCCGGTTGAACCTATTTCGTTATTTTTTTGCACAAAAATATCGAATATGCATGGATATGGCTATCAGTATCCTTTATAGTATATAGTTACATGTTGTGTGACAGTAAGATAGAGTATAAGGATGTAGGACGTTTTTCGGAAGTCGTCCCGTTTTAGATGACGTCATTAAGGAGGACCGTGGCGCCGTTGGAGCATCGCGACGCCAGCCGAAGCATTTGTATTCCGCCCGCAAAACCCATAGAAACTTTGAATCTAGAACAACATAAAGTGAACGAACACACGCGCTGACTGAGCTCACATTATTCACCAAATCTAACGTGGCAACCCTTAGTCAAGAAGGCAAGCTCACTGAATTCGATTCCTTATCCTTTATTTGCGCTACTTACAGAATTTTTTTTTCTTCAAAATGTTGTCCAATTCTTTCTGTATTTAGAAGGTAAGAATATAATTGTATTTTTTAAATAAGTAATTCTCATTCGAGACACTCAATATATAATTTTTTTCTATAATTTTTAGTTTTTCTATGTTTGCGGTGTAAACTTCACACTTGCAAGACGAAACTACACAATGCGATTGAACATAATAGCAACAACAAGCAAACAAAAAAAGGAAAAAAGAATAATACATTGTTGGGAATCACGCCATGCAGTGGAGAACAAACTGGCTTACATAAATATTTCTTGATAAAGCGGGAGCTGTCAATTGAACCGAACGCGTTTCAACTTCAACCAACTGGATTAATGTTAACCAATAAATTCCTCTTCGTAAATAATTAAATACAAAGGGAACTTTTGTCAGTTTACTTCAATTCTCTCCTGGATTACAAAAAAATTTTCAATTGATTAAATTTTATTGTAGTGGAATTATTTATTAAATTCGACCCTGTACGTGTTACTATTAAATCAACAGTTTTTCATAGTTGCTACTGCAGTATTGAGCTAAATACATGATCGAAAACAGGGCAGGAATCAGGAAAGAACAACAATACATGTCCTGAAAATGATAGACAAAAGGACAAGTAGAGAAAAGAGGAGAAAAAGCTTTGTTTGAATTTGAGTCGGTCTGAACGACTTTAGGCGGTAAGAGGTAGCGAAGGGTAACAAATAGCCAAACATAAATTACTCGACTCCAGGCCAATCAGGAATTCGAGAATCAGCTAACGTAATGGCAATGAGTTCAGGTTACCAAATGAAAAATGTTTAATTTCGCCATTACCAGTTTTCATTCTGATTTCTGTTCGAAATCCACAAACCTGGACAACCAATGCATGATTTGTCTACCTATAACCACGAATATGTGACAGATATACGCACATCAATATACTCGCGGTTAAAGTAGAGTCTTATCTTGTGTCAATAATGGATCATGTTTACTTTAACAAATTTTGCTGTTGCTCTGTGGCCACAGCTCGCAACAATTTGCAAGGTTGGATTTTGGATTTTTCTGCCGAAATGTCTTTAGCCATTCAGCACGATAATTAAATAAAAGAATATTTTTATATAATCACTTACAAACAAATTTACCTTCCACATGTGTAAACTTCATGAACGGATGAACACAGTCATATTAGAAATATTTATGCACCTGTTTACTTTCAGACTTACCGGAGGTAACGAAAGATAGGTGATCGGTCAAAATTTCGAACTAGGGTTTTCGACGGATATCCACGAATCTCGAGTCCCTGAGTCCGAAAAAATGGGTTTTTGGCATGATGCGCGCGCGCATGTGTGTGTGTGTGTGAACAAAATTGCGGCTAAACCAAACAACATATCGAAATGAAATTTGGTATTGGGCATCTGTCTATCCACTCTGAACCTGGTGTAAAAAGAAATAAAATCGGCCGGTAAATAAGAGCACTTTACTTGAATATCAAAACATAAGTTTGCATGTAATTGTAATATTGCATCTAGGAAAAAACAAAAACTATATTCTAATAGCGCTTTCAATTCTCTACATTTGAATTCCAATAACATTTTTTCGTAGGATGCATAGTTTGGCAGATATTAATTTTTCAAAATTTCAAATGAGTCAGAGTTCTACTGTCGACGATTTCTAAGAAATCGTAGTTTATATGGTTGGAATGTTGTGCGCTGCGAATTTAACGCAACGATTTTTTCGTTTGTAGATAATATTATCTGATCATAGATTACAAGCATATAAAGTTGTGTATTATATTCTCTTATCAGTGAAAGTATCAACCTACGCTGAAAATTTAATACCAACATAACTAAAATTGAATCAGTTTCATTTTGTATTGAGAATCGATACTTCCAGAATATTTTGTAGGATAAATATAAGTTTTTGTTAAAATTATTTGTAATTGCGCACCAATATGCCGGATGGTACTTATGTTCGTATTGAAGACCAGGATTTTAGTGGTGGACGAACATTGTAATTCTAAGAGAAATTTTATTTTCCGTTTAGCTAATTTATTGAATTAAATAATACTTTTTTTTTCGTTTTAGCTCTAATTGTTGTCAAACATGGACCCCAAGAGAAAAGGGAATGGGTTGGATTATTGCAACCCTTTCGTTGTTAACTGTAATATTGATTATTGTTATTGCAAGTAAAGATAAATCAGGTAAGTTGCTCTCTGACTAGAGTCTAGACTCTAGACAACGAAATATTTAAATTAAGATAAATTTATTCATTCATTCGTTATAAAAATATTGAAATAATATCTGTAGAGTGATCCAAAATTATTAACGTTCATTTTCTGGGAATAATTCATAAATTGGCAAAATTGATAAAAATATTAGATACCTAATCATGCATTATCTCATTTTTTTAAATATTTTATTGCTTCTGATAAGATTGTTCAAAAACATGATTCAACCACTTAATTTAACCTTTGTCTTGATCACGAAAGTTTACTAAATTTGTTAAATATACATTTTTAGGACACATACCTGGAACAACAACAGTAGCACCTACTATGCTTCCAACTACAGTTCCAACAACATCAGAACCGACAACAGTGTCACCACCAACTTCAGCACCAACCACATCAGAACCGACTCAACCGACAACAGTGTCACCACCAACTACAGCACCAACCACATCAGAACCGACAACAAAGTCACCAATAACAACTATAACAAAATCATAACCAACATCGGCACCATCGCCAGAATCGTCCGCCAACTAAAGCACCAACGCCAACACAAACATCAACAGCTCTAACAACATCAGATTCACCAGTAACAGCAACATGGCAGTTAATACAACACAAAATTTTCAAAATTGTTTTAATTTTAATACTTTCTTTTATTTTAAAGTTTATTAAAAAATTGTAACTTTTGTGCTTAAATTTATCAAAACTTTTTGCTTTAAAAGTATATTCACCTATCCACCTTTCCTAACTATTAGAAAAAGTATGAGTTATATTGAAAATTGAAATATATAAGTTTTCGTTCAAGTTGAAGTTAAAGTATGATGAAAAGTTTAAGGACACTTTTTTGAAAACTTTACTTGTACTTGCGCATATACTTGAAGAATATATAGAAAAAGAGTAGACGATCTCAAAAATTAAAGTTTATATTATAAAATGTTTATGAGTGAATAAAAATACAAGAAACTTAGAAACATTTAGTTCATGTACAAATAAAGAAAAATAAAATGATTATATAACGCAATAAAATTAAAAAATTTTCAACTAGAGAATTTTAATAACATGTAAAACAAAAAAATAAAATTACTATATATATTTTATATTCCTGAGATTTTTATAGTGACTGTATAAAAAATATGGCATAAATAGAAATGAATTAACATTTAACGATAATTTAGATTCCGGAACACCCAATGTACTTTCTTACTTCAAAGGTGGATTTAAAATTGGTATAAAACGAAAAGTTTTAACCAAACTCTCGTAAGGTCGTAACGTATTATTTAATGCAAGGACGATAAAACTACAGAAATCTCCCAACACATCAGCTTCGTGGTCTCAATGTGAATTTTTCGCTAACGAATATCATTTTAATGATTATTACCCCAAAATCACCAAGTCTTGTGTTTATACTGCTGGCTTATACATTCAGTAATCCGATACGTTACGTAATAAAAGTCTCAAAGGATAATTTCTCTATCTTCTATAGATATACAGTTACCTATAAATTCTTTGCAGCTGCATTTGTTACAGGAAAATAAATGAAAGATCTTTAAAACTATATTTTCAGTAATTATTCAACCAGAGGCGGATTTAGGAATTGTCTTTTTGGGCTGCAGCCCAGGGCCCCGTTCAATCAAAAGGGCTCTTTCGCTAGCGCCCACCTTCAACTTATACCGTCATACGTTTCCTCTCGATGTCCGTAGGAAGCTTGATGTAGTTGCCTCCTCGAACAGGGCCCATCCGCTGTCGCGTTCTTGAAACTATTCACTCTTTCTTGTCATTTAATTGTTTTTTGTAACTGATCACCGTCACTGTCGGTATGTCCACACATAATTTTGACTTTGCTGTAGGTATAACGCTGATTTTCAGCTCCTACAGAGTGCGAGACACTTGATTGACACATTTCATCATCCAAGTATACAGACTTTGGTTAATTGGGTAGGTCCCCAAACAGTGTTAGCCAAGGGTGGGGTCGCTAAAGCTAGCGGTCCGCCCCAGTATTCAACATTTTATTTGTACATTTAAAACTTAAAACGTCTAAGATTTATTTAAGCAAAAAGAAGTATTACAATATTCTATGTTTAAACTACAGACATGAAAGTAACATTAGCTAGGCCGATTAAAATGAAGTCATGACTTGTAAAAGTCAGAGCAAAGGTTTTCTTTCAGTCCTAGCCGGAAATTAAATAATTTCCTTTATCAAAAAGGTGCATATCTACTGTACGATCTGCGTCTTCATACTTTAACAACCACCTTCCAGAGTGAGACGCAAACTTGAAGTGTTTAACCTTCGACGTAACAATATTTCTGGCGGATACGGAAAGAGAATGCTCCAAAGGAAACTTTCAAAGTTCTGACAAGGTTACAATATATCTTAATTTTCGAACGAAATTAATAATTTCCTTATTTAGGACTAAACAGATTCTAATTTCTTAGAGAAAGTCCAGGCACCTTATCATTTCTTAGGTGTAATCTGAATTAGGAAGTACCGATTTAAAGAAGAAAAATATGAAGTTTCACTCTAAAAATTTTTAATTTTCTTTAATATTCCCGAACACTTTGTATATTAGATAAGAACATATTATATCTGTTCACAATGTAAATATAATTCCTCTATCTAGTCTAGAGTCCCGTTGCTCAAGATTCCTTCTTCAATTCAGCCTTGAACGAGTGTACACTGAAGCATCACGCTCGAGGGTCGCAAGGAGAATGCTTCAAGGGTGTTTATTCAAAACCGCATCTCTGCAGATTTGCAGAAGATATAGAGAGTTTTTAGTTACCATATTAAATGGTAGTTCGTGCGTGGACTTTAGACGAGGCATAAGTCCTTTTCACCCTTTTGGACTAATTGTTGCTGTGTGTTAGGATTAAATACGTTCTTGATGTTTAGGAATAGAGAAACTCGTCTCCATTTCCCTACAACGGGCAACATTCTCAAATTGTAGTGAAGCGAATGGTATCATTGAGCTAGAGACCTTAAATGCCAAATTTAGGAACGTGATGAACATGCCGTTATGATATAGTAGTCATTAGCTGCTTTCGATTTGACAGTCTTAGCCGCTCCTGACTGGCTTAGGAGCAGGTAAGGCGCAGTTAATTCTGGTGGAGTTGTGGTAAATACCTTTCGATTTGCAAAACACAGGCGTGTTTGCGAAACAGTTCCGAAGTTGCTCCTTATCTGCACCTTCCGGGAGCAGTTGAGGTGCAGATAATATCAAATCGAAAGCACCTATTGTAATTGCCGCTTTCGTGCACATAGATTCGTTGTTATTTGTTGATCCTGGGGGATTGTAGAGTCTAGTATACAAATGTATACATAAAGAAGCAGAGGTTGAAGTACTGACAGCCCAGAATTGATTTACATTGCGATTTTCAAAACGCAGACTCGCTTCGTTTGCTCAAATATTGGGTTCTATGCAGCTTGGAGTGGATTGCTTGCGGGTGTTTCCAATTACTAAAGCGTTAATGGGTCCGTATGTCTTTATTCCCATAAGCAAGATGACAAACAGAGGCCCAATAAATGCTACTCAAAATGCTACTGATGAGAGGATTCAAACAAATCTTGCTCTAGCAAAAAAGAAATACCTTTAGCTTGAGCATCTGTAACTTTCTTCAAAATTGACGGAGGATTAATGGTTATAAAAAAATTTAAAAGTTACAGACATCTACTTGTATTAAGTGCCATCTTCATTATTCAACTTGTACTACCAACTCACCTGCGATCAATGCTCGGCCCATACTAGTCATGTCTTAATTTGTAGTAACAGATAAACCTGCAATGAAGGATAAAGCAATGAAATCTCTCTCGTTTATTGTTAGTATACTATGTAGTCAGGTCAATATTAATTACTCACAATTGTATTATAAAAGCAAGCAATAAAAGGAGCAACGAGGAAACGTTGGTATTACTTGCACAGTCATAAAGGGAAAAGAAACTGGAAAATAAAAATGTTTTTTTCTTTTTCATGTACCTACACAATTTAGTTAGTAAAGGGCAAAAATATTTTTCATGTTAAATGAAAGTAATGGCCATTCAGATCTAGGCTTGGTCGTGCTTGGTATGTACATACATGCTGTTGTGTACTGTAGAATAAAATAGTTTTGAATAATATGCGGGCCTGATGCGGTCATTTAGGTAGACGATGCCATTCCATTATGCGATTTTTTGTCATTTTCCAAGGTTTATGACTTGGACCATACACATCTGCAAAATATACAATGTGTCTCTTCAAATTCGAATATGATATTAAAAAACTTCAAGTATTTTGTTCTGAAAATGACGAAACTGAAAGAATTGTTTCTGACATTCACATATTTTTCAAGCTACTGCAGTTGAAAAAAGTAAGGTTAGAAATATATTTTGTACTAATGCATGCATACTCTAATTCTAATATTTTGGAACATACTGTACGTTAGTTTTTGAAGTAAGGTCTCATAAGTTATCGCCCAACATAAAAATCCGTCGGTATCATGGAGCGATTAATGTTCCTTAACATTTTCCGTGCCACAGCATTAAACATTCCCAGTCTCCGGCAAATGCACACGCACTGAGTGGAGCTGGAGCTACCCGAATCTTCTGCATCGAGATCCAGTGTAGAAATCTTGTACTTGTAGAAAGTGGTGGTTTCGAACTGAAACCGACGAAATGCATTTATCAAGTAACGAATTAACTGGTTGTTTTATTCTTTGTGGTACTGCACTCTGGGTTTTTAAATTTTGCCATTCCTCATCCTCATGCAATAATTGAAAATGTTCTAAATAACTCAAATAGCTACAAAATTAAATTTTTCAGTTACGAGCGCAATGCCACTGCAATGCCAAGAGGAGTTTTTAATTCAATATTGTTTTGAAAGTACAGCAATTGCCAATTGTATTTTGTATGGGAGCAGAAATAAATACTGTGACGAAATAGATGCAGCAGACGAACCACGTCCGTACAGGTGGACGGCCACCAAGCAAGAGGCTGCTCACAACGCCCGACTGGTTGCCTGCAATGAGCGCCGTCAGTTCCGTCACAATCCATACCTACATACTAGTATGGAATGGGTTCAATTTTTTGGGGTTTTGAGGACAATGCTTTAAAAGTTTTGAAAGGTCAGATTGCTTTATACCTTCCGGCTTCATACCGAAGGCATGTAGGTACCTATGTTATGTTTTGATTTGGCAAGCATTTAATACAAGAAACGAGACAATTACTTGCTATACAGGGTGTCGACGAAAAAAATATTCTTAGGTATATATAGTATACTTCCGTATACTAACGTCATTGGTGGTAAACTTAGTATTCTGCGAAATTTGGTGCAGATATTTGGAGTATTGGGTTTTAGTGTGGCTTATCGCATTTGCCCTATCGCAATTTCGTAATGCAAAATCCAAGCGATAATATTTTGGTTTATTCGAAAGCATTTTAGCGCTTTGGTTTTCATCCATGCTTTTATGCGGGCATGTAGGTATTTAGTTAGTTCACGCATTCAGTGAGAGTAACACAATTTAGCATTCGTTTGCCTTGAAATGTAAGTACAACAACCATTATGCGAACATAGCAAGTATACTGAGTGTTCCAAATGTTATGTTCGAAATGTGAACAAAAGAGATTCAAAATATACCTAACAGAAAAAGTTTGATTTTTGGGTAGCAGCTAAATCTGATGCACAACAACAAATCGAGGCTTCGGGATGGAATTAAAGGATATTTTTGTTTTTATTTCTTGTTAGAGAAAAAATTTGAAAATGCCTAATATATTTGCATCGAATTTATATTATATAGACTGTAGCCTTTGCGCAAAGTACAATAGCCAAAAGAGTTAAGGCGGCCGTCTAGTAAAACTAGTGTTCGCTATACTTTCGTCTATCTTTCTCTAAATATTTCAGGTTTTTTTCGACTTTCGAAAAATTATGAGACTAGTAGACAGTAACCTTACACATCTTCGTGCATTGTTTAAACTCTCTACTGTACGTCTCTTCTGTGTGGGGAGTATTTAGTAAAAAGAGACAATCAATACATGGGCAATACTAGGATATAAAGAGAGAAAGATGAAGAAACGAAAATGGTAATACATATTGTCTATTCGTGCGAAATTACAAAATTGCAATTGAACGTTCAGTAAGGGTTTTCATTACGACAAAAGCGTAATCGAAATTCATGGAGCATCGGAACTAGCGCACTGAAACGTATTTTCAAAGCATCATTCAAATGATAAATTGATGAATTGATGTTTTAATTTTTGTAATCATTGATATTCAATGTTAATAGTTTCATTTGAATTTGAACAACGGAAACGACTCGTAATTCGAATATGTAAAATTCTTATATTTACAGATTTCACAAGCAATTTACATCAAAAGACTTAAGTATTTTATGAATTTACTTTTTTGTAACTTTTGTGTAAACAACAATCATGAAAACCTATCCATGAGGTTTGTGAAATTCTTTTCCTATTTATGCTGCTAGTGCGTTGTCGATCTTTAAATCGTCGAGAATTCTAGATCGAGAAAGGCATTAGGAACGAATAAATTTTTATAGCGTCATCTTCGCATCACGTTTCTCACGCCTTCTATGTCCTTTCATCCTTTCCATTCATCTACAGGCGTTAAACGTGTGGAGATCCTGTAGACGCGTCTTGATTGAGGAATCTTGCAGCCTACTATAGTTATGTTTATACATATATTTATACTGAGTGTTTGAAAAATACCAGCAAGAAGAAAAATAAATAAATGCTTAGATTTTGTTTACATTCTTAAATTATTATCGCATGCTTATTATTCGGTTTTGTTTGTGTTGTAACACTTTGTATGATGTTGGGTGTTTGAATGCGTTGTTGAGTGGTTGTTCATAGAATCAGCAGGACCAAAGGACTCATAGCATATACACTTTTGCGCTTTGAACAAAGCCATTACGATTCTGATTCGAATGAAAATGCGTGCGATAAAAGCCTTTCTATAACGGTTCGTGTTCTACATTTTTTTGTCGACATCAGCCAGTCCTAACATCCAACGGTCAGAATCGCCAAATGTCATAAATACGAATTGTTTTTTCGTTTACGAAATGTTTTCTTTTTTAGACTCATAAAAATGCATATAGAGAACGATGAAAAATCAAAATGTGATCTCCACTTGGCGCTATTTTTTGCTGAAACGCCATGGATTTAGTTAGAAAACATTTTGAAACGGTTTTGTTTGTTTTTTCACTACTATATACAAAATTTAATATATGCGTTGTCCTGGAAATCATGTATATATGCCTAATTAACATTAACATGCATGTACACGTCGACATTTCCACGGCCGTGATCAGACATGCATTTGCTCATCATCATTGGCTCAAATCTCATTGTTGGTTGTTGAATGCTCGTTGCTTTTGATAAAGCAATAAACGTTATGTTTATGTGAACATTGGTTTAATGATGTGGTGCAGGGGTGCAAGGATATTGAGGATGAAACTGTATGGCATTATTTATTAACAGAGTTATATTGTCAATAAAAATTAACCTCCCTTTTATGACTTTATAATGATAAAACTCAAATGATACACAAGAATTTATACGTTACACATTCGCCCATCCCCAATTGCATTAAAAATAGATTGCCTTATCAATATTTAAAAAAACAAGATTAGAGTTTCTTTATATCTCATCGCCATTTTGTGGAATATTCCGCAGTTTTTATTATTTTTATCGACTCCGAATTTTTTTTAGTTTTAATAATAATTATGTCATAGGAGCAAATTTCCTAGTGAGATTTCTAATTTACTGATGATGCGGATTTTTTTCTGTCTGTTAATCAAACCAGTGAATTAATGCTTGTGTGAATGTTGTAGTGAAGAAGGCTGAATCGGAAAATAATACAACCAAAAGTAAGCTCGATATGTGAAAGGAGAGAAAACAATTCATTAATAAATTCTATCTTTTAAGTGGCAAAGAAGAAACCAATGAAGAAGTATGATTGATTGATCAACTATCGACGCTCTAAGGCTCTAATCAATGTATTGTTCATTGTAAGGAAAGATAATATAGGTAAGTATGAGTTCCAGTAATAGATAATTAATTACTGTTTATAAGTTCTGAGTCAACAAGGGTTCAAATTAAAATGTTATAAAAAATTAAATTAACTTGATTGATGGTAATATTTTATATGAATGTTTGAAAAGAGTTATTTTCGCATAAAACGACCCTTCTCAACACAAAGAGCTGCAAACACTTTTTTTTCACACTCACAATAATATTTTAAAAATATCTACTAATGTTGAATGAAAGCAGAGTGAAACATCAAACGCGCTAACACGTCAAGGAGGACGTCGTACTACCTCAAAACGTATGCAACCCAAACAACAATTGTCTATTACTGCATTGAACATATAACGAGAAAGAAGAAGATGGGGCATATCACATTGTTATATAATGAAAATAAGTGTAACAATTTAGGCAAACTTTTCATGTAAAGAATACACCATGAAAAACTACAATTTATTACATTGTTATTCCTTTGGGATTTTATTTTTATCTCGATTTAAAGGACTGAAACGTAATATACCTGGGTACATTTAACTCTAGTTACGTACATAATAAAATATAAAATAGGATGCACATGCAGAAGTAAATATCCGTTGTAAATTTCATTTATTTGTTTGTTTACAATAATAGCCGTGAATGTGATTCGTTCGTGTTTGAATCTTACTTGATGGTTGCTCGTCCTGTTTGCGTTGTCTTGGCTGATGTACTACAAGAAAGAAGAAAAAAAGCAGTTGTTATTCGAAATAATAAATATAAATATTTGAATATGAATCTTGTGCATCATGTTTTCATCTACAGGCGCTATAATTGGGTCATATTAGATATAAAAAGAGACTTTTGTATCTCGGATATTTTACGAGAAGGAAAAAGACAAAGTTTTGCCAAGGTATGGTCAGTTGGTTATACTTCAAACGCGTAGTTTGTTAGAAGTGTAAAGGACCAAGTTCCAACAACACATAGTTTGGGTTGTTGGGATTGTCGGCAGCTCCAGCACGAGCCTAGCTGAACTATCAGGTTGTTCAATAACGTTGTGTCCAGGCGGTCAGGGTGTAGCCGTTGGTGGAAACCGAGCTCATTCATTAGTTGACCGCAAAGCTGGACATCGCCGACGTAAATTACATTAAACAAACAAATTGTTTCATCAGAATTGAATGCCCTCAAAGTCTCATTATCCTTAACATAAAACAAGTCCTTTTAAATCTAAAAAAAAAAGATTTTTTTTTGCTTTATTTTAATTCAAGCTTGATAAAGGATCAAAGCTGATATTTTAGATTTTTAACCTTCGTTAATACCTATTTTTCTTCGAGAATCATCAATATTACGGAAATCTGTATATTAGCAATGCCATCTTAACTATAGAGTACGAACTCAATGGTATGGTTGAAAAGTATTTTCTAATGTGCTTATCTTGTCCGTAGGAATAAGAGAATAGAGACATTGAACTTCTCGAACGTATTTGGACCACCCTATCAGCTTTTAATACAATATCCAACAGTCTCTAATAACCAGTCCGTCTTTTGTTCGGTCTGAGGTGGTGAGGTGAATAGAATGGTGTGGTACGTGCCTACTCATGTGGCACGTATGCCAGGCATCAAAGCGCAACGCAACAAGCGAGCACAGGATTCACACAGAATTGTGGCATCTAAACACTGTTCTCCGTTGTTTCATCGTTCCACATGTCACAATATGTCTGCTGTGGAGAGACAGTCTGAATATACAAGCCATTATAAGATACAAGGCATATTCAGGTCATTGACAGGACATACCATAACGTAAAACAATCGCCAAAATATGGATAAAATTTTTATGTAATTTGTCGCATCTATGGAACATGATTGATTTTAATGTCATATTTTTTGTGTAAATAATTGAAAAAATGTTTAAATCAAAATATCATCTTCATCCATTACGTTTCACATCATGACTTGGAAGGATAGCAAATCCAACACTTGAAGCCTGCAGCCAAGAGAGTAAGGATTGTCTAAAAACGAAAACTAAATCGTCTAAAGATAGAAACGTCGTGGTGACTTCGTTTCTTATGTATCTACATATACGTCCGTTGGTTTTAGGTTTTGTTAAAGACACGAGACTAGACTAGAGCAATGGCTTTGTGGGATAGGGAGCGCTTCGAGTTGTTGCTTCGGTTTGACTCGAGGGAATCGCGTTTTGTAGCGTGGATGATTCCCAGCACGTACTTGTCTATAGTAATCCCCTCAAGAAACTGAAATGTCTTGTATCATGTCTTGTTCTATTATTACACTTATCTGCTTCTGTTCTTCTAACTCAACTCGTCTGCTTGCCATAATACAGCATCAGCAACGGGGCCGATAGATGAGCGTAATTTTGTATGGGACACTATGGGAACTGAAAGTGAGCCATTGATATGTCAAAAGGTAAAATTTTAATATTTAGATATCACTTTAATTTAATAAGCTGTTCAGCAAATTGTTATGTGAAAATTTATTTTTGTATTTGTTTGTTGAATTTCATCTTTTTCAGTTTCTTTGCTATTTTTTTTATGTTAAGCAGAAAATCATTTGCAAATTCTTTGCCTTTTAAATAACTGATCGTCAATCTTCATAGATATAGACATTTCGATACTTTTGGCTCGTCATATACGTAATGATTGTGAATACAAAATGGCGAAATGTGTTTGGGAAGGATAATGGATCTCGAATGGATTATTATTATCATGGCGGTTGTTGTGAGGTTTCTATGTTTAAAAATACGGCCATTATCTTTTCTCGTGTTCGTTTCTGTGGTCTGGTCTCATCTGGCTGTAGGGAGCATTCCCTCTTTCGCATTTCGCCATTCGCCATGCCTACGATGAGATGGTACAGAAATGGAGGAAAACTGCTGCTGCATATACAATAAATCATTTGTCATATAATATTATTTTTTCTTGTTTTGCTTCCAAATCCAGTCTAAAGTAAGTAGTAACTGCAGTCAGTCGTAGTTTATGATGAGTATCGAAATATAGAAATGAAGAAAGACGATGGCACATGGAAGCTTTGCAACTTGGTTTTGGCTCAGTTCAGTCTAGACTAGACTTAGAATTGAGATGAGCATTATTTGATGATTCTGTAGGCAAATTCCCAAGCAAGTATAAAAAATGAGCGGTCTCAGCAAATAACGAATATTTTCTTTTTAATTTAAATAGTTTAATTTCCCCAAGGATATACAAATATTTAATAAATTCCAAGAAATATATTGAATTAAATTAAATAAATCGGTATGGGTTCGCACCACACAACTTTTTTCTCAAATAAAATGTCTGGTTACTCTCCGACTTACCGAAGGTATAGCAAGGAAAGTCGGGATTTCAACGAATCTCCACGAATGTCGCATCCCTAAGTCCGAAAAAGTGATCGGTGTATGTGTGTGTGTGTGAACCAATTTGCAGGCAAACCAAGCAACGTATAGACATGAAATTTGGTATCTAACTTGAACCTGGCTGGTTTTATTCGTCATTCAATTTATTAATTCAATTAATTGTGTGTAACGAACCGAAAAAGCACAAAGAAATATTTTTATAGAATGAGATTTTCAGATTTATTTTATTTTTTTATTTCTTTCAGTTATTTCTTTTCTTTTTACGTTCTATTGCTGCATGTTCTTTGGGAATATGTTTGAGGAATTATTTTATTTGGAATCTCATTATATGAAAATGTGAAGAGATCTGAACCATTTTTGGGTACAACATTGCAAATTCCCTAATGGCTTATTTTTGCTTTATTCTCAAGGCGAGTGTTATACTGAGTATACAGAATGTGTCTTTGTTTTCATTTCCAAATAATACAAAAACACAGCATTTTATACAATAACGTTTTTTTCGTCTTTTTTCTTAATTCATAGCTTTGACCAAATTTCGCATTATAAATAATCGTCGAATTGTGTAAACCACATGTTCATGAAATACAAAATTGAGCTCTCTGTACTGCACTGGACTTCAGTATCAATAAACTTAGGAAAATCGAAAATATACCTACTACCTAGATCTAGATATTCACCCATTCAATCATCTCGAAATGCCAGAATGTTTCACTTTTCTAGGATTCTTACGATTTCTTCCTTGCTTCGATGGCTCGAACCTGCGAAGTGAACGACTCTGGTAAGGTTAGTTCCTCCAATTGTACGCAATACAATGCTTTGCCTCTATTATGTTGCTTGGTACTGGATCGTTGCTCAATTCAATACTCAATAACATTGCAACACAAACACACACACACACACACACACACACACACACACACACACATCTGAAAAATATAACGATATTGTTATGGATATTACTTTTCTCCAGTTACAGACTGTAAATTTTCAATAAAATTTTATGCGTTTTTCTTTATATGAATATACACAATAAAATCGACAAGTCCTTTGTGTTCCTTCTCTTTGTGCCCGATTTGTACTTTCTTTGTGGAAAAAGGACTCAGCGCGCAACAAAAAAACACTTGCACATGCGATATATGCACATTGAGAAGGAGTTTGAAGGACAATTCTGTTTTTCAATATCCCCTTCATATCTACACGAATTCCAGAAATTTGATTTGTGAAAAGATGTGTACGTATCATAACGGCATCTGTGTAAAGTTATTTGGTCACTATGACTTCCTTGCGAGCAAGTCAAGTAGAAAGAGACAAGAATTTGTCACAAAAATACAACTTGAACTATTTCGCAATTTCATCGTAAGTCGATTGTCCTTTCATGTGTATGAATAGAACAATTGTAGTTACACAACAATGAGCAACATAATGTTCGGACGATTAAACTTTTTTAACTTTTTCATTCATTGAACAAAATATGTGCAGCATTTCTTACAATGTTATGTTGTGAAACACCCAATGTGATTTAAAGACATTGATGAAAAATCAAAATGTGAAAAAATCAGAAATGCAAAAACGTTGAAGTGAAATATTATTGACGAAACAAGCATACAAATCAAATGCTTTTCTCGTCTTTAGGGAGCAATAAAAGAGTCAATTGCTTTTTTCATAGATGTCGATATATTTTCTTATGTAGGGTTTTTCGTTATGTATCGCTCCCGATAAGCTAAAAATAAAACTCATATTTCACACATGTGTCTTAACAGAAATGAAACAATAAATAAAACTTTTAAAAAATAATGATTTTGTGTATTATAAATGAATTAATTTGATACGTACAAATAATTAGAGTTTGAAAGTTTAAAAAAAAGCTTTTGCAGTTCGCTGAAAAGAAACTTGGAAATAAATTAAAACTAAAAGTGCAATTTCAATTAGAACACTGTGACAGTTAAAAGAAAGGTTAAAACGCTTACTTGAAATGTAAAGCATTGGTTTGCTTTAGTGTGGTGTTTTGAGAAATTCAAATGACATTGCGATTTCCGATCATAGATTAGATTACAATCCGCGTTAAGATGCCAGAGTTTTGGAATCATTTATTAACTAAATGGGCAATTCCATGCGATAAACATCGACTTAAATAAATCTCCGAACCCTTTTTCGTTTCCTAGACTGTTCTACTTTTACTATTGGTGCTATAGACTAAACCAGTGGGACAATATATCGTCAGCGGTAAAAAAAATTTACATTTGTCGATTTCCAAAGAAAATATATAACAAAATCATGAATTTAAAGAAAAACAAATTTATATAAATCATTTATTTTTATATTTATCGAAATATAGGGGTATCCCCAATTTATGCTTGCAACTCAAGTAATACAGGGGCGGGCCGCTAGATTTAGCGGCCCTGCGCTAACACTGTTTGGGGGCTAACCCAATTAACCGAAGTGTGGAAACTTGTATGAAGAAATATGGCAATCAAGTGACTCGCACTCTGTAGGATCTCAAAACCAGCTGTATACCTACACCAGTCAAAATTATGAGTGAATATGCCGATGGTGATGGTGAATAGTCACAAAGAACAATTAAATGAAAAAATGAAGAGTTTCAAGAACGCGACAGCGGATGGGCCTTGTCCGAACAAGCGAAAGGAGCCTTTGATTGTAGGGGGCCCTGGGCTGCAGCCCATAAAGACCATGCCTAATTCGCATCTGAACTAATAGACGTTTATTGCCAATTATTGCGTTACAAAACGTAATTTGGTGATACAAACACATTTGTGTTTTTATAGTGGTTCGTTCATTTATAGCTGATGATGATCGTAATTTGATCGGAACCGGTCGTACCCCTCTATTTTGAAATATTTTCTCTTTTTTCATTTCACTGATACAATACTTATCATTTATTTTTAGTTTTAACAAAATAATTCCGTTATCAATAAATTTTTACACACTTCTGTAGTGTTTCTAATATTTCACTTCCATGTCTTAACAAAATTTGTTCATATTTGTAAAGTTATGAATATGTGATGTAACTTTTATGATAAGTTCCTTCTGGTATATGGTCTCCGGAAACTGTGATCCTGGATGGGTTACTTAGATCTTAGTGGCTTTTGGCGTGTACATATTGCACGACTGTAAAAGCAATGGCTGAACTGAGGAAAGAAACAGGGTTTTTCTGCGAAATTGCAAGGGAAATTGATGCGTTCAGTCAACGTGATGTATGCGCTTGTATCGGAGGCCGAACGTATAATATTTTCGACCCTTTAGACACATCACTATATTTCGTTCGTTTTTTTTCAGCTGAGAATCATGATTGCTTGTCCTAGTTTTTCCTTTTATTCCACGTTCAACTTTTCTACTCTACTTTTTAATGGCAAACCAAAACCATGAAGATTGATTTAATTTATAATTAGGTAAAACTAATTAATTACGTAATAATTGAAATTCAAATTTCTTTGGAATATTTAAAAAAGAAATTATTATTTATTCCATTTAAACGCGTTAATTAATTTTGTGAATTAATATTATGAGTGTTAATATATTTTAATGATATAATCAGAAAAAAGTGGAATATTCACGTGTATATGTTGTCATAACCTAAGATCATTCGTGAATTGATGAAGTTTGGCAGAAATAGGATTTAATGAAGGTTTCGTAAAAGATCAATTAGTGCTACGCTGATGGTTCGACACACTAGCGTACCCAAGGGGTGCAAGGGTGTAATTGCACCCCCAAAATTTCCAATTTTTTATATATATAGGTTATTCAGAAATAACCTAGATTTGATTTATGATTTGTTTTATAAATATGATTAACTGATTATTTGCTTCCTGCTGGCTGTATTATTTATAATTTATTTCGTACGACTGCACCCCCCAAGAACTAATTCTGGTTACGCCACTGGTTCGACAGGCTATAATTTAAGTAAGTTCGGGAACGCTGTGCTGTGTAGTAAACAGCGCTCGAAGACCGAGTTTTGGGTGTATGTGTATGCTATTGAAGCCAGAATTTTAAGTTTAAAGTCTCGATGAAAGCTAATCAATTTTGGGCATGCGACGATGGCGCAATCACGTCGAAGTGAATATAAATAGCCAATATTGAAAAGAAAATTCGGAAAAAAACCCACCTAACAGGACTTGATAATAGATATTGGTATCAAATAAAGTGATAAGTGAAAACGGAATATATAGGTAGTTAAAACAAAATTGAAATGAAACACGACTTAATTGCTTGTGTTTAAGAACATTTCACTTAGAATTTGTGAAGGTTGCGCTCGACTGTGCACAATTAAAATAAGCGAGGTAACGAATAGAATAGAATTGGCTCACGGGAACTAGTACAGTATTTTCTCTGTAGTATAGTAAAACGTCAACGATATACTCGGTGAGCTTACTGGCAGTAAGTATGTTAAGTAAATATATCTAATTACAAGAACAAACTACTAGTGGCAATGTAGGAATTTACATAAAGTTAGTAAAACTGAACTTTAATTACACGTTATTAAATATTCTGCACCGAGCCGACACACCATACACATCGGTGACTTTCTATTAGAACAACAACTGGGAAATGCGACAGAAGACACAACGCAGTTCGTAGTGAAAGCTACGAACACTGACAAACAATGATTTGCAGCCAGAACTAAGCGAAGAAGCGCGAATGCGTTTCCACTTTCAAGCTAATATGTATGTGAGCTTCAACGAATGCAAATTGCACACATATTCTTGCAACTATAAAAATACACCATACGTTTCAATCTTCAATCATATAATAAACGTTAAAATGGCGCTTATAATATGAAGATTCCTGTAATGTTTCTCATAAATGGCCAAATAAAAATTACAGCAATCTGTATATTTCAAGTGCCAACTTCCCTGTTTCATTAGCAATAGTTTTGTATGTAGTCCCAATCTTCGAACATCTAATGACCTTAAGATGGCGCTTATAATATGAAGGTTCCTGTAATGTTTCTCTCAAATAGCCACATAAATATTACAGAAATCTGTACATTTCAAGTGTAAACTTTACAGTTTCATTAGCAATATAGTTTTGTATGTAGTCCCAATCTTCAAATATATAATGAAATTATGATGGCGCTTATAATATGAAGATTCCTGTAAAGTTTCTCTCAAATAGCCACTTAAATATTAAAGAAACCTGTATATTTCAAGCCCCAACTCTACTATTTCCTTGGCAATGGTTTTGTATGAAGTCCCAATCTTCGAACATATAATTACGTTAAGATGGCGCTTGTAATATGAAGATTCCTGTAATGTTTTTTTTCAATTAGCCACTTAAATATTACATATATCTATATATTTGAAGCCCCAACTCTACTTTTTCATTTGCAATAGTTTTGTACGAAGTCCCAATCTTAAAACATATAATGACGTTACGATGGCGCTTATAATATGAAGATTCCTGTAAAGTTTCTGTCAAATAGTCACATAAATATTACAGAAATCTGTTCACTTCAAGTGCCAACTTTACAGTTTCATTAGCAATATAGTTTTGTATGTAGTCCTAATCTTCGAACATATAATGACGTTAAGATGGCGCTTATAACATGAATATTCCTGTAATGTTTCTATTTTTATAAATGATTGCATAGAAATTACAGAAATCTATATATTTCAAGCGCCGTCTTTATTATTTCATTTGTAAGAGTTTTGTATGGACGAAGAATAAAACTTATTATCAATATGTCTTGTTTAGTGCAGTATTTTCATACTTGGGACATGTTGTACAATGTATATGTAAATATAAAACAGGAAGAACCAGAAGAAATTGACTTTATTTCGACGAGCGCATTGCGACTCCCTCTTGAGCTGCAAGAGTCTCGAGTCTTAAACAAGAAAAGTCTCTCGTTCGTTATTCATCATAAGACGTCATTTCTTCAATTACAGTTTAGACAACAAGAAAACGTAAAATAAACATAACAACCACCAAGCAGGCGTCTAGATGGAAGGACGAAAATTGAGGAGCGTACAAAATGAACCATTAGATTGCGAAAACGAATATAAATGCTCAGTTTGCATAGGCTAAATTTAAAACAAAAAAATTTTGCATTTCTTAGAAATAAAATAAAAACAATATATTCTCTTGATAGTTGATTTTTTACCTTTGATGTTTAAAGAGGAGACATGGACAGGATCTTAGAATTGGTCTATCATACGAAATTGGAAGCTTTCCATATCGAAATTGCCTACCTGAAACTAGGAAGTTCAGTTTGGTTATATCCTCGTTGCAGTCGAGTGATAGTAATGTTATTAAATTTGCATATTAGAAAGGGTCAAGTAGCATGGAAGTTCTTTACTACTTTTGGTCCAGACTCTAAAACATTGCCTAAAGCAGCAGAAGGACAACCTTGCGAACACATACACACATGAAGTGGAATGATATAGCCCAATTTGCATTGCGCTAGGGTTTTGCGGTTCTTAGGTTTCCCCGTGACATGCCAATTCATTAAAATTATCTTCAGCAATTAGTCCTATTAAATATATACTGGATAATACCAGAAAGCTTAAGATACAGATAATTGAATTGTTGAATATTTTAAGCGTCATCTTATGTATTATACTTCAGTCGCAGTTTATAATTAGGTCGACCGTTTTAACAGTTTACAAGCAGAGGACCCTGTATCAAAAGAAAACGATTGAGAATAGGAAAAATTTTTAATTGTAACAATAGGAATGGAACAAATTGTAATGAACGATTATCCTTAGGGATTTGAATTTCTATATAGAGTCATTTACAAATTTACAGAGGTTCGTTTAAAATAGACCACATCAGAACAGCCCCTGGAAATGACCAATTAATATTCCAATTCCAATAGCCGAATTAGCATATAGCATACTCCGCAGTGTCCAATGATCAGATCAATACTGGGATTACAATGTATGCATTTTTATCATTTGTTCATTTTATTTACGAAACGCTTAGTCACGCACTAAATTAACAAATTACCAATGAGCATCCACACATTCGAACTTAGATGTTTGATATTTGATTTCCATCCAAAGTTAAGTTGATGGTAGTAAAACTAGTAATACTGCCTTGTAATGGGGGAATAGTAGTAAAAGCAATTCCAAAAAGAGCCATTGGCAGCACTCGAATGCATATAACAAGTCAAAGATAAATGATGATCGTGCAATAATGAGCGCTCGAGTTTCCTCTTTAATTGAAAATCAGTCGGTTGTGTTTGTCAGACTTAGGCAATACTATTGCCAAAAAAGTACAAGTTTCTTTTTACTTCATTTCTAGCTCTTCGCGGAGTAGAAAAGAAAGACCGAATCGAAAAAACTTACTCTTCGCGAGGGAGAGCACTGCTAGCCTCCAACTTTCAACTTGAGAATGTTCAATTAGGAAAGTAATCCCTCCGCGATTGATCGTCTCTCTGCAGAGTGAGATTTTGTAAGCAGACATAAGAAGACACACATCTATGTATATATGCCAATGTCAAAGCAAACTTTCAAGTCGAATTTTAACAACCAAGTATCAAAAGTTATTTAGAAGAAAAAATATTTTGCCATATCATATTTACAAAGTGTACTCAAATGTTCTTAGAATTTGGCCAAT
>JARJEB010002063.1:0-21338 GCA_030264535.1 Liometoxenus newtonarum
TTAACAAAGTCCAGCGCTGTCTCGAATGTTCAAAACGTCCGAAAATTGTTAAAATGTTAAAAAAGTTGTAATTTCGAGTTGCTATTTTCCAAACGGCAAATTCAACTTATTTTGGTGAAAATTTGTTAAGAAACAAAACACGTTTTACAATATTAGATATTTTCATTGTACGCCGGCACTGACTCAAAAAAAAAATGAATTAACAAAGTCCAGCGCTGTCTCGAATGTTCAAAACGTCCGAAAATTGTTAAAATGTTAAAAAAGTTGTAATTTCGAGTTGCTATTTTCCAAACGGCAAATTCAACTTATTTTGGTGGAAATTTGTTAAGAAACAAAACACGTTTTACAATTGTAGATATTTTAATTGTACGCCGCTTCTGATTAAAAAACACATGAAATGACGAAGTCCAGCACTGTCTCGAATGTTCATTCAATTAATGAATTAGTAAAAACAAGATTTATTTTTCAACTTATTCAACAATTCTAATTGCTGGTGGTTTACGCGCAGTCGTACGACTGTCGACGTAAATTTTAATGAAGTAGATGGTAAGGTCAAGAAATAATAATGTAATGAACAAAAAGCAACCTCAGAGCTGACATAATCTACTGACGAATTAAAAATATACATAAAAAAAACTAAAAAAAAAATAAATAATGATCTTATTAATTTTTCATGTTAACCAAATCAATAAAATCATTTCTAAAAATGCCTTAAAACTTAAAACTTTAAAATACAACAGGATTATTGAATTTTTGTATAACAATTCATTAAAGGGAACACCCAGTATTCAAACACCACAATTTTAATACTCAAATCGCTATTACAAATCAACTCATTGTATAAATAAACAAGTAAAACGCCATCACCTGCAAGTGTAGGTAGGCTAATACAAAAATGGATCATTACTGTGTTCATGCACCGATCGAAGTTGTATTAACACTACACTAAACAGACAAGTTTTAGTAGTATAATAAATTAAAACTTGTTTTACAACAAGTTTGCGTTTCTGTTTAGACTTAGACATTAATTTCAATACGCGGTCGCTTTAGACTAATCGATTTTGTGTGCATTTTCTGTTTTCAATAGGTCGTCTCAATTCGCAACTACAGACATAAAAAATAACAACACTCACAAAGTACAAAACAAGAAGCCCTAAAAAAAAAGTATTGTTATGGGTGATTCGATTATAAAAACAAGTAATTTTCAAATCTTTGAAATCGTTTTGTGAATTGTTTAAAGATTGTTAAAGTTTTGTGTTTCAGTATGCATCTTGGCAATTTGCATTGCGTGCATTGCGAAGACAACTTCGGCACAGAGCAGACGTGAAGGAGTCTTTGATGTGAGTGACAGGATTAATCGGTTTGCCACAAAGCTATTGGATGTAAGTAGTCGATTTCTGTTTTCTGTTTTACCTACCTATTAAAAACATTACTTTTGTAAGGTAACGCAAAAAAATCTGGACAATAGTACGAATATTGCAATGTCAGATTATACAGTATGGACACTTATGACAATTATTGCCGAAGGAGCGCAAGACAATACTTTAAAAGAACTCCAAAGTGGTTTGAATTTACCGCAGGATATGCAAGATTTTCGTAGTAATTTTCGACAATTGGCTTTCAATTTATTGGTAAGAAATTATTTATATTTTAATTATTGAAACCTTAACCTAACCAAATTTGACTTGACCACCAAAAGTGGCCGCCAAATCAACCGAATATCGGTGAAAGTGTTGATGATTAAACAGAATGTTCTATTACTAGTAAGCAAAGTAGATTGACAATACACTTTAAAGGACTTTTAACTACTATAATATCCGATAATTATTTGTAGTCTTTGGTTTGAATGCTGTCAACCGATTGCGTCTGACTTCGTGCTTTAGCTTTTGTATTTTTGAATGCTCGAAGGACCATAAATTATCTGGTTGTGTCTGTGTCTGGGTATTCATGTTACATCAAGCTTTGGAAGATTCAACAGAAAATAAAATCGCTCAAATGTTTTTGCAGTGTGGTGAAACCTTAACCTAACCAAATTTGATCTGACTACCAAAAGTGGCAAACTCAACCGAAAATCGGTGAAACTGTTGATGATTAAACAGAATGTTCTATTATTAGTAAGCAAAATAGATGAACAATACACTTTAAAGGACCTTTAACTACTTTAATATCCGATAATTATTTGTAGTCTTCGGTTTGAATGTTGTCAACGGACTGCGTGCTTTAGCTTTTCTATTTTTCAATGTTCTGAAGTAGCATAAATTTTCTGGTTGTGTCTGTGACTGGCTATTCATGTTAAATCAACTTTGGAAGTCTTAGCAGAAAGTAAAATGGCTCAAATGTTTTTGCAGTGTGGTGAAACCTTAACCTAACCAAATTTGATCTGACCACCAAAAGTGGCAAACTCAACCGAAAATCGGTGAAACTGTTGATGATTAAACAGAATGTTCTATTATTAGTAAGCAAAATAGATGAACAATACACTTTAAAGTACTTTTAACTACTTTAATATCCGATAATTATTTGTAGTCTTCGGTTTGAATTCTGTCAACCGACTGCGACTGCTTTAGCTTTTGTATTTTTGAATGCTCGAAGGACCATAAATTGTCTGCTTGTGTTTGCGTCTGGCTATTTATGTTCGATCAAGCTTTGGAAGTCTCAACAGAAAGTAAAATCGCCAAAATATTTTTACAGTCGTTGCAAGACTGTATTTAACGTGTTTAGTTCCGGCTTTTATTTAACACTTTTTGTGGATTATTTAGTGATTAATTGATTTATTTACTTGTAATTTCTTAGAACAATACAAACGGAATAACTATCGACATTACGAACGCAGTATTCGTCACAAATGAATTTCAACTGAATGAAAAATTCAAGCGAACAGCCCAGGATGCTTACAACGTTGATGTAATGACCATAAATTTCCGTGATACACCTGGTTCCCTAGAAACTATCAATAGGTACATAAGCGATGCCACACAAGAACGAATTAAAAAATTAGTCAACACAGGTATGAGTAACTTTTTCTGTTGATAATTTGGAATTAAAATGAGTCGATGACTAATTAATGTTTCTAGACGATATAGTAAACGCGGATATATTCATGTCGAGCGTATTGTATTTCAAAGGCATGTGGCGTTATCCCTTCAATAAAACAGCCACAAAAACAGAAAAATTTTATGCAGATGACGGAATAACACCGATTGGAACAGTTGAAATGATGTATAATTCAGCTCCGTATCCTTATGCAGCACTCGCCGATTTGAAAGCCTTCGTCGGCGAATTGCCCTACGGCGATGGCGACAAATTCAGCATGTTTGTCTTGGTACCATCGAAAAACGAAAATTTAAACACAGTCCTTGAAAAATTGAGTAACATGAGTT
This sequence comes from Liometoxenus newtonarum, assembly GCA_030264535.1. Lineage (NCBI taxonomy): Eukaryota > Metazoa > Arthropoda > Insecta > Coleoptera > Staphylinidae > Liometoxenus > Liometoxenus newtonarum. The sequence continues at coordinate 3,381 of JARJEB010002063.1, forward strand.
TTGGTGACATTATTGATAAAATGGCACAAGCAGCGAAAGATTACGAGGACGAAGAAGTTGATGTGTGTCTACCAAAGTTCACAGTGAATTCGGAATTTACAATGAACGCTGTTCTAAATCAAATGGGCATTAACGAAGTTTTCAATTCGGAAAAAGCTAATTTACTTGGCATTTTTCCGCAATATTTATATCTTAAAAGGATATTACAAAAGGCGGTTATTGAAGTTAACGAAGAAGGAACCGTTGCCACTTCAGCGACAGGTACGAATAATTTTTGAGTGTTTTTAATTTTCTTATGTCATTCGATTCCCGTCGACAAATTTGTTTTGAAATTTTGAAATATTACACAAATTTGAATGACACATGAAATTTTAAAAATTCCATTATATGACGCCGAAAATATATTATCGTTATTGCCGTTATCAATACTGTTTTTTGTTTTCATTATTTAGGTGGCTCGTTTGCCTACAAGACAATGAAACCTAAGTTATGCGCAAATAAGCCGTTTGGATATTTCATTGTTGATAAGAAAACACGGAGCGTCATTTTTGAAGGCAAAGTGAGCAGTCCAAAAGGTATTTGTGCCACATGTACAGGTATATGATGATAATAATAATGATTACTATTATTGCTATTGTTCATAACATTTACCTACAACGACGAATACTTTACTTAAAATTAAATAAATTAAAGTAAACTAAGTTATTTACCATTCGTTATATTGCAACTTAAAGTTTCCTTAATGTATTTGTACAGAGAATAAATTAATTATTTAATAATTGTATTTTTTATTTCTTTACTTAAAGTTCATTTTATTGCAAATTGTGTTGCGATACTTGGAATGTGGAAATTGCTACCAAAAGAAAATGTTTAGGAATTGTAATGACGAGAAATATGTAGAAATTCCAATTATTTAAGTTACAAATCCAAATATATTTTTAAATCTTTTTTATGTTCTTTGTTATTTTGCGTTAATGAAGCAAAAAGAAAATACAAATATAAAAATGTAAATGTGAATTGAAAATGTGGACATTTTTCCTGACTGAACTAATTTTTTTTTTAATTCTTCTGAAATAACCAAACCAAATCAGTCAATGTAATTTTAAACATTAATAGAAAAAGTTTAAAGTAAGTCACAGATATAAACTGTAATGGTAATGAGACAGACCTGGCTGCGCACCATAGCCAACCAGGCGGGCGTTCTGTTTCGTGGCCCTTCGCCTAAACCCATCCGATTTGTTACAATAGTTTCCGTAAAATAAAAAATACCATTATGTCCCAACAAAAATATATCACTATAACTATAAATAATTATTGCATATAACAAATATAGCTGCTGATATTATTACAGATCTTAGCAGCTTTCGATATACCAGTGTAAACTTAAACTACTCGGAGTAGTTCCTAACCATTCCAAGAGTAGTTTAAGATGGCACATCGAAATCAGCTGATGTTACAATAAAAAATCACCACTCAAACAATTTAAAAAGAGTATAAAATATCATTTGGCACTATTCTATAAAAGATTAATATAATATTTTTTTGTGATGCGTTTCAAATGTTTAACAATATTAAGAACCTTATTATAATAAAACTTATATTTATTATTTTTACCTTTTCCGTTAATAAAATAAATCATAAGTCAAAAATATAAAATGTTATAATTAGGATTAAAATTAAAAATAGGAGCCCATACACGCTTCGGAAAAACTGCTGTCCTGGCCTTCGTATGTGGTCAAAAACTGAGATTTGTGGACGGTTCAGGCGACCGGATGAGAATTGAAAAATGATTCTGAATAACTGAACAGTCCGTCAGTCCTGGACTGTACACTTTAGTTCGTTTACTTCGACCGAAAGCCAGGACTGCACAGTTTTTTCTCAGAGGATTTCCGGAAGGTGTATGGGTTTCTTTATCTTTTTATTTCAATTTTCAATTAAATCAAAATATCAATTTGTTAAATTTCTGTGCAATCTTTTTGTTTGTTTAAAGTTAAGTTATCCTTTTGTAAGCTATAATTTATAGATATTTAATTTTTAGTTTTAATTTTTAATAGGACGGATCTGTATTTCCGAATTAAATCCAATTAATTGTTAATTAATTAGTAATTAGACGGAACAGTTGCCCCGCGGGAGATTTTAGGTTTTAGTTTTCTAAATCAGTAAATATCGCACAATAATTTCTAAGTATATAATTTTAGTTACAGTTAAAAAGCATATATGCCTTTTTTAAAATAGTAAATTAAGAAATACTAAAGGCAATTTCTAATTTGTATAAAACAAAGCTTTAAACTCGACCAAAATAGCATAAATAAATTCTAGTGTTTACCTGAAACACTTAGTACAAACCAAACCATGGGCATATAGATCTAATTGAATACATCCGTTCAATTAAATGCAATGTTGGACATTGTCTACGTCTAGATTCTAGAAGAATTGATATTAATTTGAAACAATTGCGCAGCTGCCACGTCCAACTATTTACATTGTAATTTTAATAATGTTATTACAATTCTCATATGGATTCGGAGTTAGCAAGCAATGTACATAAACATTTAGTATTTTCCCAATAACTTACTGAGGAACTAACTAAATAGTTAAACTTGTTGTTAAATTCATTGGTTTGTGATTATGTGTACACTTTACTGTTAACCTGTTTTCAATTCTGCATTTAAAATTCAAATTTCAATCATTTTGCACTGAATGGACTAATAAATATTATAGTTTGTTGCAAAAATATTTGTATTTAAGTTTCCCTTTGTGTGAATTAGCTTATTGTCCTTATTGAATCTATTTTTATGTTACTAATTGATGTCTTTTGTGTATACGAATACATCCAGTTGAATGCTTTGCATTGGCCAGTAAAGATCAAATAAATCGATAAATGTCAAATGTACAGAATCACAGATTAATAGATTAAATTAGTTACAGTCATACAAAACTGAAAATATACGAGTTGGATAAAAAAAAGAGTATTTAAATATCTTAATTCATTGATTATGTTAGAACCAAAGAACAGCGTTCTTCAAACTTTGTCACTAAGTAAGTCGCTTTCCTTAAAAGTAATAAAGGTGCTTTCCATATTTATGAATTTTTTGATTTCCTTAAAAGCAATAAAGGTGCTTTCCAAATTTATGAATTTTTTGAAAGTTTAACTTTTCACTAAATGCAATAATATAAATGAATTAATATTAATGTGTAAAGATTACTAGGAATGTAAAATTTTATGTCAAACACCCTCCCCCGCGGAACCCGTTTCTACGGAAGCCTAACATAAAAACTTTATATCGACAGTTAGTTATTAAGACAGTTTTTCCGTTGTTTTCTTCAAATTTTAGCATTGACTCTCAGAACCCTTGAAAAGGTTACGGTTCCGCGGGAACACAGTTTGAAGAACACTGCTCGAGATAATATAAAAGATAATTTAAAATAATTGGGACTTACCCTATTATTTTTTATATATAAATAATAAATTGTTAACCGTAATATTTTAGTTGGTTGATTAAAAACTTTAAAATATAAAATAGATATTGACACGATTCAATAAATGCTTTTGGCACTCTAGTGCCTTTTTTGAAATACAAATTGCTTAGGTCTTTAGGATCTATCAATTTTTAAACTACATTAAGAATATTTTTTCCGAGTATTTTGCTGTAAAACTTTTTGTGCTGTAATAATGAGTGTAATTTGCAACTTTTCAAATGACACTTGTGATAGTTACAAATCGTCGTCTCCAATTCCTTCAAACGCGTGGTTTTCTACAAATTCCTTTGCTGATTTAAACGAGACACTCGAGAATTTTTCTTGTAGTCGTTTTATTGAAAACGATTCTTGAAATTTTGAATTGTTTTGGCATTCACCATCAGCCTAAAACAGTTTTTTTTTTTAGTTTTGATTATTTTATCGGTAAAAATGTAAATGAAGTAAATAAATTCATACTTTTGTAGTTGATGCATTTACATCCGCTTCGTCTCTTGATATAACTTGACATGAACCATCACGTTTCATGTACGACCAATTCGTAGTTTTCCCATAATGATTCGGTGATTTTTGTTGAATCCCATTCTTGACAAGTAACAATTCGTCAACCATACTTTGCAAAAATATAGACATCAAAATGGCTTGATCACTTGATATCGAAATCCATTTCAAATTGTCCTTGGACATTAAATATTCGAAGGATAATTCGAGTTCGTAATTTATTGAGCTACTACTATTGCTGTTGCTAGGAATATTTTTCAATTTATTCTAAAACCCCAAAATAAAATTAATTTGTGTTTTTTTTTTAAAAATTTAAACTAGAACATGTAAGTTATACTTACATGTGTAACTGTAATTCGCCAACAGCGCATTCGAGTTACTTTAAAGCAACCTTCCTTAACAATAGATCCGCTGATAAGTCGCAAACTTAGTTCTTGACCACCAATTGCAACGAGCACTTTTGTTTGTGGAACTGGATAATCACAAAAACACGACTGAAATTGAATGTAGCCGTAATAACGCAACGATCTTGCCAGTTCGATGTATTCGTACTTGGCTAGACGTGCTTGGAAATGGGCTAATTGTGTTTTTATGTCTTTCGTGCACAGTATCCAACCTCTTTCAATGTCTGATACTGTTTGGCTATAAAGCAGGTTTAATGCTACTGGATTGTTCATTAATTCTAGGTCATAGTCGTTCAACCAATAACTGGAATCATCGAATAACAAAAAAAAAGCATTTAGTTCAAGAAAGAAGATTGCTAAACAAAAGAATTACCTTTTTCTAATCACAATTTTGTTGCTTTGACTAATACATTTATGAGATATGTATGGAGACTCAAAATCCTGTAGTTTTCTCAATATTACCAATTCACCATTTTCCTCCTTTTTGACTAAAAACAGTGCAAAATATCCCACATATTCGGGCGACAAGTTGATTGCACTACATGCTTTCGACAGAACATGCTGTGTTCTATCCGTAGTAAATACTTTCAATGAAATTTGATGATTTGTCATAGTAAATACATCCAATTTGACTTCTTCTTTGATTTCCTTTGTGCTTTCCTGTTGAGCAGACAGTAGAAAACCCATTAACAGCTCCGAAGTAGCTAAATGCGAGTCTTGGCCAACTAAAATTTTGTAAAATTTATTTTTTAAACACATCATGAAAAAGAGAAAGGAGAATATTATACTTATTTGTATATATTTTTCCAAGAGCAATCTCCTTTCCTCTAATTGACTTCCAGTCAGCGGCAAATACTTCTTTGGCGGAAAGATTGGCAAACGTTCAGCCCCATATTCTCTCTTCAGCTGTTCATGCAGATTATGGAGTTGTTTATAACGCACCGTGCAATGATGTGCCCCATTTATATGAATATTAAAACCCTGAATCATTAAGGATTACAGAACAATGGACTGTGATTAGATTCGAGTAATTAATTTATAGAATTGAGAGAAACTCACCACATATGTAGAGCCATTGCCGTCATTTAATTCCTCGGTGTCTGGAATTGAAAAATACATTTTGCCAACTACAAATAGTGAACCAAACGCTAATTTGAAGATAATTATTATTATTTCACCATCCTCTTGGCTGTTCTGTTTATAATCGGTAACTAACAACTCAAAACACCTCTCACAACGATCAACACTCTCTCGGCTTCAGTGATACACTCGACTCTTGCTTCTGGCTTGTTATTTGCCCGATGGCGCTGGGCTGATTACTTTTTAGAACGAAGAAACAATAAATAAACTTCAGCTCCTCAGATAAATAAACTAATGACATGACAAAACCATTTCTACCGATTACTGGCTTGCTGCTCTGCTAATCTGCTATTATGATTGCATATGTTTTTTGTGGGTGCGCTGTGTTGACCTCAGCGTCCTCTATTAACACGCATACAAACTAATATATATTTATACAGATCCGTATTTAAAAGCATTTATGAATACTCCTTTGACAAGTTGTAAACGCATACATGGTCTAACTAAACTGGAACGCACACAAGGTATTGTTCACTGATCGGATAAGTTTTCGTAAATGGCTCATATTTCTAGAGATGATGTATTTATTTTTTGTCCTTTTTCAGGATAATCAGATTTTTTGAAATTAACTCGGAAATTAATGACATTTTAGGACATTTAAACCTACTCACTAGGTTGCTTTGTGACCTTGGGCCACCACTGGACATTTATGAAAGTGTCGTGTCCACTTAAATGTCCAAATGTCCTAAAAGAAAACTTTCCATCGTTCATCTATAGATGTTTCAAAAACAACAAATAATTTAGGACAAAATATTTTTATTGCGCCTCTGTGTTCATAGTTACTTTACTTTTGCCTGCAATCTTAATGAAAATCCCTAGATTTCTTAATAGCGTTTTCTATGTATTACACTAGTGTTACACTGGAAGAAGGCTTGTGGCGGTCTAGTGCAGCCGTCAGTGCAGCTCAGCTGTCAGTTAGTAGCCGTCAGTTGTACTGTGCTTTCGAATAGACGATTAAATATACACCTTAGAAGTTCCACATAAAAGGTTTTACCATAAATTAATGAGTAAATGATATATTGTTAGATAATTGCACTGATTTGCTCCACTTCTTCCTCGCGACGGTGTAAAAAAGTTGCACTGAAACTACACTGAGTCTACACCCAGTGTTAAATGAAAAACGACAAGCGCGGGTCAGCGGAGGGTACACTGCCTACCCTGATTTATAAATGAATCAAGCCAGGCTTGAAAAGTGCACACTAGTGCAGCGCTTCTCAAACTTTCGCCCCCCTTTTTGACCTTCAATAATTCCCCTGCATAAAATAGAAGAGTATAACAATAGGCAGGAACTTATTTAACTAGATTTGGAAATATTGGCTACCTACGTTGCCGATACTTTGTTCATTTATTTCGTTTATCGACGGCCCCCCTGTACAATTTAGGCGCCCCACCCCGGTCGGCCACGCCTCACAGTTTGAGAAGCGCTGCGCTAGGGTACACTAGTGTAAGAAATGGAAAACGCTATAAATTTTATGACACATGACAAATGAATGACAATTGACGAATTGACAGTGTTGACACTGACAGCCGAAATCGTAATTACTTTAAAGTTACTCTGGAATTAAAAATTAATTAGTTGATAAAGCACTGCATAAAAAGAAAAAGAATCTGTTTACAAAACTGTGAATCAGCCTTTGAGATTTGATTGAATACTCTTTGCTCTTCGCAATCATCCTTTTCGACATCAGGGACTCGGGGAATAATGATTAAATTCATGCAACTAATTAGTACGAATTAAACGTAGGTAAATAAGTAATTAAATTATCTGGGTGTTTTTCTTCGGTTTTATTCTGTACGGCCGATATCATGTCAAAGAACAAACTTAACCTTACGCTACCGCCTGGTTCCATTGATCAGACACCAGCCGTAACACCTACAATTACACCATTCCCAGATGCATCAAGGTAAGTGAATTTCTCTCTTCAATTATTCATTTTCTTTATGTTCTCATCGCCTCGTCTAGTTATATTCGCTTCAATTATAATAATATTGTTAATTTGTATGATTTTAGCACAAATCATATGGTTCGAGGCAATGATATTGATAACTTGACCGCACGATTAGACGAACTTGATGCTGAAATGGATGACAAGGAACGACGGAGACGCGAAGTGTTTCTTTGCGAGAAGGAGAAGATTGGGGTTGAAGTCGGCGATGATGATTTTGAGAAGTTGGGCGACCTTGGTTCGGGAAATGGAGGTGTCGTCACTAAAGTGCGACACAAGGCAACAGGTTTAATCATGGCTAGAAAATTGATTCATTTAGAAGTGAAGCCGGCTATTAAGAAGCAAATAATTCGTGAATTGAAAGTACTGCATGAATGCAACTTCGCACATATCGTTGGATTCTATGCGGCGTTCTATAGTGACGGCGAAATTAGCATTTGTATGGAATACATGGACGCTGGCTCGTTGGATTTGATACTTAAGAAAGCTGAACGTATTCCTGAGAATATCTTGGGCAAGATTACATCCGCAGTATTGAAAGGTTTAAGTTATCTTAGGGATAAACATTCAATTATGCATCGAGACGTTAAACCGAGCAATATCTTGTTGAACAGTTGTGGCGATATTAAAATCTGCGATTTTGGTGTGTCAGGTCAATTAATTGATTCGATGGCTAACTCTTTCGTAGGAACAAGAAGTTATATGTCTGTAAGTAAGAATTCATACTTATTTTTGCATTAAAGGAAAAAGGAACAATTTTTCCGACATAACTACGAAATGTCAAGTTTTTGATGTCATTTGAGTTGCGAAACTTGTCATTATTTATCACTAGTAACAAAAAGTGACACTATTTTATCACTAGTGATCAAAAGTGACAATATTTTATCATCAGTGATAAAAAGTGCGGCTTATTTGCATTAAAAAGAAACAAGTGGGTGTTATATATGAATTTTTCCGACTTATTTACGAAATGTCAAGTTTATGATGTCATAGAGTTGCGAAACTTGTCATTTGTTATCACTAGCAACAAAAAGTAAGACTATTTTATCACTTGTGACAAAAAGTGACACTATTTTATCACTAGTGATAAAAAGTGACGGTTATTTGCATTAAATAGAAACAAGTGGGTGTTAAATATCAATTTTTCCGACTTAATTACGACATGTCAAGTTTTCGATGTCATTTGAAGTACGAAACGTGTCATTTTTTATCACTAGCAATAAAAACACTATTTTATGACTAGTGACAAAAAGTGACACTATTTTATCACTAATGACAAAAAGTGACACTATTTTATCACTAGTGATAAGAAGTGACGCTTTTTTGCATTAAAAAGAAACAAGTGGGTGTTAACTATCACTTTTTCCGACTTAGATACGAAATGTCAAATTTTTGATGTGGACAAGTTGCATAACTAGTTGCATAAATAGGTATTGAAATTTCGTTTATTTTATTTGATTGCAGCCGGAACGCTTACAAGGCACTCATTATTCAGTGCAAAGTGATATATGGTCATTAGGTTTATCACTCGTGGAATTGGCAATTGGCATGTATCCGATTCCACCACCGGATGCCAAGACATTAGCAATCATCTTCAAGGAAAGACATGATGATGACTCACCAAGTCATAAGAACGGACCGCGACCGATGGCTATCTTCGAACTGCTCGATTACATCGTGAACGAACCACCGCCGAAGTTACCGCCGGGATTATTTAGTGATGGATTTAAGGACTTTGTTGATCGCTGTCTGAAAAAGAATCCTGATGAACGTGCCGACCTTAAAACATTAATGGTAATTGAAATACTTCTTTTAGCGATTGTATAACTAGAAAAACCATAGAGATAGAAGTCTATAGAGCGAACATAAAGTCGCCAAAAGGCAAGAAATTTGAAATAGACTCCAGTCTCGCGTCAGTAGTCTGTGCGTGTATTTTGGTAGGTGTAGTGACGCAAACAAATATGACGGACTTATATCATTACTTTCCCTCTAGGAATATTATAACTCTATGAGAAAAATAAAAAATTGTTAAATTTGCGGAAATAGCGATTTTTAATGTTACTTTTTCTAATGTTTTCAGAATCATGAATGGATAAAGAAAGCTGATGCAGCTGATGTGGATATTGCTGGTTGGATTTGCAAGACTATGGATCTTCAGCCTCCAATGAACAAAACTTAAAAGTTGAAAATTAAAATATTTCAATTGTATTTTTAAACTATTTAATTGTGAAAGTGAAACTAAGCCCAAAATATTATGAATATTAATTATCTACGAATTAATTACGAATTAAAGTAACATGAAAATGCGCGATTACATTTCTAAATATGTAAATCGTCACTTTATTTTCATCTACATTTAGAAATAGACACTATGAAATTATTACAATTAAAATAAGCTATATGATCAATTTCTTGTTATTTTTTTGTGTGAATATTTTCAACTTGCAGCAAAATTCATTGAAAAATTAATATTTTAGACTCGATTTTAGTAAATTCAAATCGTATTGATCAGTTGTTTCAATAGTTGCCTAAGCAACAAGCGTTGTAAACGGTGGCGTTTAGAACAACTAAAAATTTTCCGATTTTCCGCCAGGCAAACGCACTAAAATTGTGTGCGACATCCTTTTCGGGTCCTTTTGAGTTCCACTTAAGGGTTGCTGGAACTGGAACGTGCGGGGTGGAAAATCAACACTACTGACACATATTTTCAGACATCGCAAGCACCAACAAAGCTAAAAAACAAAAATATTTAACATAATTTCAAGAAAAAAAAAGTGTAACTTGCAAGCATCATAAAATTGAAACGAGACGAGACGAAATTTAGAGATTAGTCATAATCGTCGAGAAAATATCTTTAAAATTCTGTCTTACGTCTTATTTACGTAATCGTTAGCTTCACAAGCAACAACCAGGTCAACGTTTTCAATAGCGGTGAGTAAACACTTAAATTTCCAAGTGGAAAATTATCCCTCGTGCATCCCTTTTAGTGTTTAGTGCTTCAAATATGGAATTCGATATTATTTTTTTAGGAAAAGCGAGAAGTTGCTGTTAAATGGTGAAAAATAGAACGCAAAAATAAGAACGTGACACCGACACGTCGATTTAATTTGGCTGAGCGTACGTAGATTGGACATTCCAAGATTTATTTGTGTGTGAAAGCTTCGAAAGCCTGAAGTGCCTGAAGCTGAGGCTTCCACCATTTGACTTGTTACTTCAAGCTGTTGGTAAACGAAATCGAATCGAAAATAAACTAAACCGAAACCGAACACCGTTCACTATGTTCACACTTTGGTATACGGTTTTGTCTTGGAGGGAATACAGGTATGAAGACAATTTCAATTACCTAAGTCCTAAATCATCAACTCATCAATTTTTTATAATTATTTTTCTCAGTGAAGTATCATTGAAGATTGAAAATTGAATTTTTCTACACCTATTTAGTTATATGGTCATTATTCGCAATTTTTGAGTGAGTAATGGTACCTATAACTCACTAGCGTGAGTTATGGATTTTCATAACTTACTACCGTGAGTTACCACTGCAATTAAATAACATTTATCGCGTATTAAAGTTCAACAAGATTTAACGAATTTGAAGTGACCGATCTAACTTATCTACATGATCTAAAATCTCGAAAGAACCCGAAGAATTTCGACCATAGCTCGATGTGAACCGCCCGCCCTATTGTTTCACTTGTCAGTTAGTGCTCGTTTGTTGCTTCATCGAGAAATCACAATTTGTATTTTGTATTAACAATTGCGCAAGATTTAGAAAAAGCATAGTATCATATTCCCGATTATGGCCAGTGTTCACTCAGATGAATTGCGCCACTCGTCTACGGCTCTTGGGCTCAAACATCATCTTCATGAACAATGGCTATCATAATCGCTCATATAATAATATACTATTTTTGGCCGATTCTATTTACCAATCTCTATGGATGTTTTATACAGGGCGTTTCCGAAAAAAGCAATACTTCAAGATAAATAACACAATTCTATTTTTTTAGTGTTCTAACGATAATTTTGAATTAAATTTAATGCAAAATCACGAAATTTTTTTGTGAAAACGAAAACTCGTAGTGACTTAAAAGAAAAAGAATTTTGAGACTTTTTCTGTTCTATTTTCTTCACTTTCGTAGTTTCGTTTGTTGTTTGTGTCGTGTGTCGTCTCCGCTCTCGCTTTGGAGCAATGCCAATCAACAAGGCGCAGTTATTTTAAGTTTACAAATATAATTTACACTTCAAAGTCTTGATGGAATCTGAACATTATTTTTCATATATAAAGGTACTAACTATATCTCTACATAGTTACAACCAATTTGGAAAACTATTTCAACACAGGGCCTCAGGTCGCGACAAAAAATTAATTCGCGCCCCTTTCGCCTGGCCGTTTCGGCGTTATTTGGCAGACTGTCTCAATACTGGACCCTGCTGGCGACAGTACTGATTTCAATTATTATAGATTTTTTTATTTCATTAAATTGATAACGTACTTCAAAAGTTATAAAACATTTTCTAATTTTGCCAGTTATAAAATAATCGCATTAAGTCGCTCAAAAACAATGTTTTCGGAATTTTTAAAAAATCAGTGAGTCTAGAATTAAATCGAAAAATTCTAAAAATACGTTCCTTAGCGTTTTTGGAGCCCAAATCGCTCAAAAACGATGTTTTTAGATTTTTTAATAATTTAATTAAAATTATTAAAGTTATTATTCAATAATGCGCAATGTAATTAATCAAGTTACAAGTGCCCAGATGTCTAGATGATAACTTGGCAAATTGATCATGAAATTGTAAAGTAATAAAAATTCAGTTACTATTATTAATTTAAAAAATTTAAGTTACTTAAAATTTAAAGTTAGTGTTCGAGAGTTTAAGTTTCAAATTTACGCTTATTTATTTTATGAAGTTATAATTTCTAAGTACTCATGAAACTCTAATCTTGACTCTTAAATCTTAATTTTTAAATATTTAATATAAAAGTGACATAGGCGTGCGCAGGAGATTTTATTAGGGTGTGCACACACTTAAAATTAATTTTTCCCCCATCTACAACATCCTAAGAGGACAAAATCAGCTGATTTGCCTTTGCGTCAAAAATAAAGAGTTAAGAGTTAAATCTTAAAATATTAGGGTGTGCCAGTGCACACCCCGTGCGCACGCCTATGAAAAGTACATGAATGAGTAAAAATATCGTAACAGTTGCTACGTGACTAGTTTCACTATATCTTATTAGTTTTACTTTGCATTTTTTATGCAGTAGAAATAAATATGCGCGCTTAAACACTTGTTAGATAATTTTGCTAAGAATGTTTTAATCGTAAATATTTTTTAAATTTATTGCGCTTTTTGAATTTTGATTGATTATTAATATTGCTCTTTTTATTGTTCATCAACTTTATTTGACTCTAATGAAGAAGAAAATGTGAATTTATTGCCAAATAATTAATAAGAAAATACTTATAGGAACCCGAACATAATTTAATTTATCGATCCTCATTAGTAAGAAATTTGGCATTCAACCAAAAATAAATGTCAAAATCACTCACTCCTCAACGGATTCATGTGCAATTTATTCGCGCTGATTGTAAACACAAACCATCAACCATGCATTAAAACCATAGGCGTACGCAGGAGCTTTTATTAGGGTGTGCACAAACTTAAAATTAATTTTTCCCGCCTCTATTGTTGCGCCACCTACAACATCCTAAGAGGGCAAAGTCAGCTGATTTGCCATTGCGTCAAAAATAAAGAGTTATGAGTTAAATCTTAAAATATTAGGGTGTGCCAGAGCATACCAGGCACCCCCTGTGCGCACGCCTATGATTGAAACATTAAAAGTTAAATGTTTTGGTTTTTACTTTAGTTTGTTTGCATTATTCGAGTTTTATCGGTTTCATTTTCCTGATTGTTAGGTCCGAATTATGTCTATGCGAACATTCCTCAAACTGTAAGCAAAATGTTTATAAAATAATTTGCTTGTTTGCATGTTCAAATTATGCATGCGTGAATAACACGAACACCCAACCAGACAACCGGAAGTTACAAATATTTTTAAGTTTTAAGTTTCTCTTCAAAATTTAAAACTTTTTAAGAGTGAAAATTCAAAATTAAATTATTCATCACCATCAGTTTGTTTATGTTCTTGGAACGATTAAATAAATCTGGCGTCGTTTATTATATTTTTATCTTATCGATGTAAAACAAGCCGACGATGCAAAAATTATAAACAAACAAACATAATATTTTAGGTTTATAACTTTCTTATATATACAGGATGTATAAATACATAAAGTTTTGGACATGGAAAAGGTTAATACAAAAATGTCCGTAAGGTCCTCAAAATTTAGAATTATTGGCCGAATTTTTAAATTTCAAAAAACCAATGAAAATAAAAAAAATAAGATGAAAATTCTTCAAATTATTACAACTTTGACCATGAAAATTGAAAATGTAAACGAAAAAAGAATTGGCAACTAGAAAGTAGAAAACTTGATTATATAGTTTAATTTTTTTTTTTTATTTCACATTAGCATCAAGAAAAGACAATTAAATAAAAAATATGAGATAAAGGTATATTCAATACCAATCGTCTTTAACTTCAATAAAGTAAACTTTAAATACAAAAATTTCAAGAAAAATGTTTATGACTTGCTAGGATATGTTAAGTAAAATATAAAAATATATTTAAGACGACCGTGGCCCTGGAAAGCAACTTATATTGATGTATGATGTATTTTTAGGAAAACACGTGTGGTATGGTTTGGTATAACTTTGAGAGAAAACCCATCAGAATATTAGGTCAGGTGATTGCTATTGAGAAGTTTGTATTTATCGCAAACCAAACGAAAGTGTCGAAAAATACTATTAAATTTTACTGCCTTCAGTCCGATGCGAATGTTTCTTCGCATTCGTTACTTATTCAATTTTATTTTTGTTCAAATGTTCAAACATTGTCGAAACTCAAACGCAACTTAGTACTGCCCGGGAAGTCAATCCATCGTTAAGAAACAACATAAACTTAACAGGAATATTAATGAATGAAAAATAACAACGATTGAAATTTTACATTCGTTCGTTTCGTTGTTTTTCGTTCGTTCAGTAACTAATATACCGTGCGTTTATTTCACCTTCGAAGATAGCATGTGTTATGTTCGCTAAACTAAAATAAACGAGTCAAAGGGCGCATTCAACAAACTACAGTTTCTACAGCGCTACCAGTCCGATTCCGACGAATCTCTCCTTCGTTTCAATCTCTTTTTTAGCTTCTTAATTTCCCTCATTACCTCGTCGTACTTCTTTTTCCCATATCTTTGCGATTCCTAAAATCAAAACACGTTTTGTCTACTGGCACAAAGAATCGGAATGATTTGTGAATACAGCATACTAACTTGAAGGGTTTCTTCCCTTCTACTTTTAACATGTGACTTTACTGGTATAGAGTAGGGGAACTACATAGTAATCATGAGTAAAAAGGCGGGAAATATAATTAGATAAACGCTGAATGGTCCGTGAAACGTCAATTTTTAAAGCGTGTGAACGTGTCAGCCTATGAGCTGTAGCAAAGCGCAAAAATATGGCGATTTATTGCTTTTTTCCCTGAATGCGCCAAAATTCATGGCAATGGGGATTTGTATTACTAAAGACACGCCGCACTGACGGACGGGGAAAGAGTGGGGATGTGGGACGAAAGACGACACACCAAGACGACAAGTCAGTGCATCGATTATTATTTTTGGAAACCATGTTGAATCGCGATTTTAATTGTTTGAGTTATTTCAAAGAACTAACCCTTGAGAAAGAACAAGAAACAAAATTGACAACTGACAGTAACGAGATGATCATAAAAATTAGTTACATTGAGCGTGTATGCCATGAGTTTGACTCTTTGATTTTAGTTGTGAACATTGCGTACCCAGCTGCGCTGGATGCTATGTCCCATGGTAAATTAAACGCACTGTATATACGTTGTGTATACAATTTTTTTGGCTCACATCCTAAATACGTTTTCAACTGTACAATATTAGTTATAGTTATAGTTACATAATTTATAAATTTACAAAGAAAACAACGAAATTTTTATGTTGTCCCAATCCGAAATTTTCACTAGAAAACTTTGTTTTCAACGTATATAATTCCAAATATTCCAATACTTATAAATTTAGTTTAGAATAAACTGAAAAAAACACTTGTCAGTCGTTTCAATCACACCTTTGTTTTCGTATCGTATTTTTTCGTTTTGTTTCAAAACTTTTTCAGAAATATCTAACTTGGGAAAACTTAGATAACTGTAAGTTTTAAAAGACTAAAAGCACACTAAAAGTAAAAGACAAACATGCGCTTCAGTAGGTACTATTTTCGTTTTCCCAGGGACATGCTCGGCTCTTTATATTCTCTTGAAAACATAAAATTCCTACTTAATTATATTTATGAAACAGCTGTACGAAGTTGCCCATCTAAAAGTACTGCTTTGCATGGTAAAACGTGAAAAATGAATAACTAAATTAGTTGTAACTAAATTAGATGCACTAGGGTTAGCGACATGTGTTTTTTTCTTAGGTTTCTTAGTTACACGGACTTGGTCATTGACTTGATATGACTTCATGACTTGACTTCCAGTCGACATTCGACACCTTCATTACGAGATTTAAATAACTGACTTAGCAAATTACAGACTTGGAAAACAAACACGTTTATTCAAAACAAGCAAATTACAGACTTGGAAAACAAATACGTTTATTCAAAACAATAAAAATGTTACCTATATTTTGTTTAGTAAACGAAATTATTTAT
Organism: Liometoxenus newtonarum; assembly: GCA_030264535.1. Taxonomy (NCBI): domain Eukaryota; kingdom Metazoa; phylum Arthropoda; class Insecta; order Coleoptera; family Staphylinidae; genus Liometoxenus; species Liometoxenus newtonarum. The sequence goes on from JARJEB010002063.1 coordinate 19,645, forward strand.
TTATTTTCTTGTCCTAGACTTAATCTTATTTAATTTAAATTATTATTTGTTTTTTGTTTCTTTTTTAAGTGCTCAATTATGTGCGAAAGTAAATCCGAACTGCCCAAGTAAATCAAAAAAAGATGTCCCGGCACCTCCACCAAAACCCACGCAACCGACACCTCCAGCACCTCCAGCAGTGGCAAGCGGTGATAAGAAAAAGGAAGGTCCCTCAAGGATACCTATTATCGAACCACCCAAAACCCGAACCCCATCACCAAAACCATCTACCCATACACCGGCACCACCCAAATTACCATCATCAAGTCCAAGTCAACAACCACCCAAATCACCAGTACCCGTACCATTACTTCCGCCGGCAAAACCACCTCGTTCACCCTCACCTCATCCGATCAATGCCGATGCCTTTGATGATATTGACTTTGAGGACGAAGAAAGTGAGCCAGAAGACGAGGAAGATTCATCAGTAATCGATTCGTCACCTTGGTCAGCATCTATTAGGAAACCTATAAGTCCTCAACCGCCACCACCGAAAAATGTCGCTAGCAATTTTCTCCGACAAGAAATAACTACGCAGAAAAAACAATTCGGAAGGTATAGATCGTGTGAAAAATGAAATGTATTTTTCGATTTGTTCGCACGTGACTAACTGCATGTTATTTGCCAATCAATTGATTTTTAACAATGCTGACTTTGAATATTGTCATTTTCTGTGATGTGTGTTGATTTAAAGAATTAACACGTTTGCAAGTTGTTTAGTTTATTTTTAACGTTTGAACACTAACGATAGTTCATAGGTATATAGGTTCCACAAAATTAATAGTTATTTATTAGGATTAAAGAGTAAAAGTTTATATTCCAAATCTTCAATTAATAGCCCCATATATGCATACATCGACGGACTAAGATAAGGTATATTTGTGCACAGTTTAATTCGCCATTTGCAAAAAAAAAATATGTTCCAAATCTGTGTATTTTAGAGATGGACTCTCAATATTGTTATGGAAGACCCAGTATACTATTTATATAAGCACCTATATTATTTGCTCTTGCATACGAAAATTGACATTTGTTTTGCCTGGGTTTTCATTTTAAAACTAAACAATCGAATGGAATTTATTTGAAATGTTTAATAACATTGTTAGCAATAAAAAAGCTTTGTTCCAACCCAACTCACAGTTCGAAACTGATCCATGAACTGGCTGGTATATTTTGCGCATGCGTGATATATGTACCAGTTTGAAATCCGTTGACAATTGTTTCCAATGTGGAACCGAAGAAAACGATGATTGCGGTCTAAAATTGCCTGGAGGATGTTTCTTATGGTTTAATTTTAAGGTTATTAAAAAAATCAACATCATGGACATTTCGTACATGAACTGATTCGACTGTGTCCCACTCAATTCGGGATTAGTTAACAAGTAACTTTTCGTACACGTACGTACGTGTTCGGGAATTGTCTTGCCTGTTGGAATACTTAAAGTGCACTATGCATGCGCCTGACGGTTCGGCGGAACCAGTTTGACCGTATGTTGGAACAAATCTTTAATAATTGCGGAGTGACAACCGAAAATTAATCTTTTAAGGTTATTAAACAAAAATCAAAATCATGGACATTTCGTACATGAACTGATTCGACTGTTCGCACTCAATTCGGGATTAGTTAACAAGTAACTTTTCGTACACATACGTAC